>CM075440.1:403500-478500 GCA_037832385.1 Rhizophora apiculata | reverse complement strand
GAGCTCGGAACGAGCTTTCCATTGAGCGGTGACAGGACTCGTGGGTCTACGTGCATCAAATGTTACCAAGGTTTACATTCTTGGGGCCAATGGAGCTGGGAACGAGCTTCCCATCGGTGACGGGACTCATGGGTCCACGTGCCTCAAAAGTTACGATGGTTTATGTTCTCAGGGGGCTGTGCGCCACTCCTTCTCTTCTCTTTCTTCCGCCCACAGGGAAATTCGACCGTTCTTGGGATGGCAGAACCGAGGGAGGATCTTCCAGGCCATCCTGTGCTCTGCGAAGGAAATTTACTGCAGGCGGGAGAAGCTCCTATGGATTCTCGGTGCTGCAAATGACAGATGCAATCATACCAGCACTAATGCACCGGATCCCATCAGAATTCCGAAGTTAAATATGCTTGGGTGAGAGTAGTACTAGAATGGGTGACTCCTGGGAAGTCCTCATGTTGCATTCATCTTTTCTTTTCCTTTCTCTGTGATCGGATTCCTGGGTTGGCTGCAGGGGCAGGGCAGCCCCTCCGGGCTTCCTGTGTCCAAGTGCAATGGATCCCATCAGTTAAATGTGCAGTACTGGGATCCGGGAAGTTCTCGTCACACACCCTTGTCCTAAATTCCAGGCACAGAACTCAGAACGGATGAATTTTGACCAGAATGCCGAACAACAATGTCAAGGGAGCCCAAAACCAGCTGAAGCGGGAGAGAGACGAAAGAACGGGCGAGTTTTCACAAACAATGCTAAACGGCAATCTTGGGGAAGCCTCGGAAGCACTGAAACAGTTGACTTTTGACCCCAGCGACGGGGCCAATGGAGCTCAGAATGAGCTTTCCATCAAACGGTGACAGGACTCGTGGGTCTACGTGCATCAAATGTTACCAAGGTTTACATTCTTGGGGGGCTCTATACCTCTCCTTCTCAGCTCCTTCTTCCGCCCGCGGGGAAATTCAACTGTTCTTTGGACGGGGGAACCACAGGAGGAGCTTGCGGACCGTCTCGGGCACCGCACAGGAAATCTGCTGCTGGCAGATTGTGCCAAGAAAAGCTCCTGGGGACATCCGGCACCAAATGTGATGGGTGCGATCAAACCAATACTAATGCACTGGATCCCATTAAAACTCCAAAGTTGAACGTGCTTGGGCAAGAGTGGTACTAGGATGGGTGACCTCCAGGGAAGTCCTCATGTTCCACCCTTTCCTATTTTTCCTTTCTCTGCATTCGTACCTCTGGGTCTGTGGCAGTTTGCTACGGGGGCAGGGCAGCCCCTCAGGGTTTCCTGTGCGAATGTGCAATGGATTCCGTCAGTTAAACATGCAGTACTGGACCTGGGAAGTCCTCGTCTCGCACCCTTCTCCTAAATTCCGGGCACGAAACTTGGAACGGATGAATGTTGACCAGAATGCCGAACAACGATGTCAACGGAGCCACAAACCTGCTGAAGCAGGAGAGAGATGAAAGAACGGGCAAGTTTTTGCAAGCAATGCTGAACCGGCAAACTTCGGGAAGCCTCGGAAGCACCGAAACAGCCAAATTTTGACCTGAGCAATGGGGCCAATGGAGCTAGGAAGGAGCTTTCCATCGGTGACGGGGCTCATGGGTCCACGCGTGTCAAAAGTTGTGACGGTTTATGTTATTAGGGGGCTGTGCACCACTCCTTCTCTTCTCCTTCTTCCGCCCATGGGGAAATTCGACCGTTCCTGGGATGGCAGAACCATGGGAGGATCTTCCAGGCCGTCCTGGGCTCCATGAAGGAAATCTACTGCAGGCGAATGGCACCGGGAGAAGCTCCTATGGATTCTCGGCGCTACAAATGACAGATGCGATCGTACCAGCACTAGTGCACCGGATCTGATCAGAACTCCAAAGTTAAACCTGCTTGGGCGAGAGTAGTACTAGGATGGGTGACCTCCTGGGAAGTCCTCATGTTGTATTCATCTTTTTTTTTTTTCCTTTTTCTGCAATCGGATTCCTGAGTTGGCTGCAGTTTGCTGCGGGGGCAGGGCAGCCCCTCCAGGTTTCCTGTGCACAAGTGCAACGGATCCCATCAGTTAAATGTGCAGTAGTGGGATCTGCGAAGTCCTCATCACACACCCTTCTCCAAAATTCCAGGCACAAAACTCAGAACAGACTAATTTTGACCTTAATGCCAAAAGACAATGTCGACGGAGCCGAAAACCTGCTGAAGTGGGAGAGAGACGAAAGAATGGGCGAGTTTTCGCAAGCAATGCTGAACGGCAATCTTGGGGAAGCCTCGGAGGCACTAAAACAGCCGAATTTTGACCCGAGTGACAGGGCCAATGGAGAGCAGCTCAACTGGCAGCCCGATGGAGCTTGGATCGAGCGGTGACGGGACTCTTTGGTCCACGCGTGTCAAAAGTTGCAACGGTTTATGTTCTCAGGGGGCTGTGCGCCACTCCTTCTCATCTCCTTCTTCTGCCCACAGGGAAATTCAACCATTCTTGGGATGGCAGAACTGAGGGAGGATCTTCCAGGCCATCCTGGGCTCCGCGAAGGAAATCTGCTGCAGGCGAATGGCACAGGGAGAAGCTCCTATGGATTTTCGGCACCTCATGTGATGGATACGATCATACCAGCACTAATGCACCGGATCCCATTAGAACTCCGAAGTTAAACGTGCTTGGGTGAGAGTAGTACAAGGATGGATGACCTCCTGGGAAGTCCTCATGTTGCATCTATCATTTCTTTTCCTTTCTCTGCGCCAAGATGCCCAGGTCAGCGGCAGTTTTCTGTGGGGGGGAGGGGAGCCCCTTGGGGTTTCTTGCACGCAAGTGCAACGGAGGGGTGCCCCTCAGGGTTTCCTGCACACAAGTGCACCAGATCCCATCAGTTAAATGCACAGTACTGGGATCCAGGAAGTCCTCGTCATGCACCCTTCTCCAAAATTCCAGGGACGGAACTCAAAACAGACTAATTTTGACCAAAATGCCCCAAACGACAATGTCGACGGAGCCAAAAACCTACTGAAGTGGGAGAGAGACGAAAGAACGGGTGAGTTTGCGCAAGCAATGCCGAACGACAATCTTGGGGAAGCCTTGGAGGCACTAAAACAGCCAAATTTTGACCCAAGTGACAGGGCCAATGGAGAGCAGCTCGACTGGCAGCCCGATGGAGGTTGGATCAAGCGGTGACGAGACTCTTCGGTCCACGTGCGTCAAAAGTTGCAACGGTTTACATTCTCGGGGGGCTATGTGCCTCTCCTTCTTGGCTCCTTCTTCCACCCGTGAGGAAAGTTGATGGTTCCTGGGACGGTGAAACCGGGGAGGAGCTTCCGGGCAGTCTCGGGCACAACAAAGGAAATCTACTGCGGGCGGACGGCGCTAGGAAAAGCTCCCGAGGATTTCCAGTGCTGCGGGTGGCGGGTGCGATCATACCATCAGTAATGCACCGGATCCCATCAGAACTCCGAAGTTAAATGTGCTTGGGGGATAATAGTACTAGGATGGGTGACAACCTGGGAAGTCCTTATTTTACATCTATCCTACTTTTTCCTTTCTTTGCATTCAGATTCCCGGGTCGGCTGCAGTTTGCTGCGGGGGCAGGGCAGCCCCTCGGGGTTTCCTGCACGCAAGTGCAATGGATCCCATCAGTTAAACGCGTAGTACTGGGATCCGGGAAGTCCTCGTCTCACACCCTGCTCCAAAATTCTGGGCATGGAACTTGAAACGGACGAATTTTGCAGCCCAATGGAGCTCGGAACGAGCTTTCTATCAAGTGGTGATGGCACTCATGAGTCCACACGCTTTGAAAGTTACGACATTGAAAGTTCTCGGGCAGCCGTGTGCCTCTCCTTCTTGGCTCCTTCTTCCGCCCGCGAGGAAATTTGATAGCTCCTGGGATGATGGAACCGCAGGAGGAGCTTCCAGGCCATCTCAGGCTCTGTGAAGGAAATTTGCTGCCGGCGAATGGCACCGGGAGAAGCTCCTGGGGATTTCCAGTGCTATGTGTGTCGGTGAGATCATACTAGCACTAATGCACTAGATCCTATCAGACCTCTGAAGTTAATCGTGCTTGGCTGACAGTACTAATGGCACTGGCACTGGGAGAGGCTCCTATGGATTTTCGGCGTTATAAGTGACGAATGCGATCAAACCAGCACTAATGCACCGGTTCCCATCAGAACTCGGAAGTTAAACGTGCTTGGGCAATAGTAGTACTAGGTGGGAAGTCCTCGTGTTGCATTCATCTTTTTTTTTTCCTTGCTCTGCGATCGGATTCCTGAGTTGGCTGAAGTTTGCTGCGGGGGCAGGGCAGCCCCTCCAGGTTTCCTGTGCGAAAGTGCAACGGATCCCATCAATTAAATGTGCAGTAGTGGGATCCAGGAAGTCCTCATCACACAGCCTTCTCCAAAATTCTGGGCACAAAACTTGGAACAGACTAATTTTGACCTTAATGCCAAAAGAAAATGTCGACAGAGCCGAAAACCTGCGGGCGAATGGCACTGGAAGAAGCTCCTATGGATTTTCGGCACTATAAGTGATGAATGCAATCATACCAGCACTAATGCACCGGATCCCATCAGAACTCCGAAGTTAAACGTGATTGGGCGAGAGTAGTACTAGGATGGGTGACGTCCTGGGAAGTCCTCGTGTTGCATTCAACCTTTTTTTTTTCCTTTCTCTATGATCGGATTCCTGAGTGGGCTGCAGTTTGCTGTAGGGGCACAGCAGCCCCTCTGGGTTTCCTGTGCGCAAGTGCAATGGATCAAAAACCTGCGGATGAATGGCACTGGGAGAAGCTCCTATGGATTTTCGGCGTTACAAGTGACGAATGCGATCATACCAGCACTAATGCACCGGATCCCATCAGAACTCTGAAGTTAAATGTGTTGGGGTGACAGTAGTACTAGGTGGGAAGTCCTCGTGTTGCATTCATCTCTTTTTTTTCCTTGCTCTGCAATCGGATTCCTGAGTTGGCTGAAGTTTGCTGTGGGGGCAGGGCAGCCCCTCCGGGTTTCCTGTGCGCAAGTGCAACGGATCCCATCAGTTAAATGTGCAGTAGTGGGATCCGGGAAGTCCTCATCACACAGCCTTCTCCAAAATTCCGGGCACAAAACTCGGAATAGACTAATTTTGACCTTAATGCCAAAAGAAAATGTCGACGGAGCCAAAAAACTGCGGGCGAATGGCAATGGAAGAAGCTCCTATGGATTTTCGGCGCTATAAGTGATGGATACGATCATACCAGCACTAATGCACCGGATCCCATCAGAACTCCAAAGTTAAACGTGGTTGGGCAAGAGTAGTACTAGAATGGGTGACCTCCTGGGAAGTCCTCGTGTTGCATTCTGCATTCAACTTTTTTTTTTTTCTCCTTTCTCTGCGATTGGATTCCTCAGTGGGCTGCAGTTTGCTATGGGGGCACGGCAGCCCCTCCGGGTTTCCTGTGCGCAAGTGCAACGGATCCAAAACCTGCAGGCCCTTTCTCTGCGATCGGATTCCTGAGTGGGCTGCAGTTTGCTGTGGGGGCACGGCAGCCCCTCCCGGTTTCCTGTGCGCAAGTGCAACGGATCCAAAACCTGCAGGCAAATGGCACTGGGAGAAGCTCCTGTGGATTTTTGGCGCTACAAGTGGCGGATGCAATCATACCAGCACTAATCATTTGGATCCCATTTAAAACTCCGAAGTTAAATGTGCTTGGGTGAGAGTAGTACGATGGGTGACTTCTTGGGAAGTCCTTGTGTTGCATTCATCTTTTTTTTTATTTCTTTCTCTGTGATCGGATTCTTGGGTTGGCTGCAGTTTGCTGCGGGGGCAAGGCTGCTCCTCAGGGTTTCCTGTGCGCAAGTGCAACAGATCCCATCAGTTAAATGCGTAGTACTGGGATCTGGGAAGTGCTCGTCACACACCCTTCTCCAAAATTCAGAGCACAGAACTTGGAACAGACTAATTTTGACCTGAATGCCAGACAACAATGTTGATGGAGCCGAAAACCTGCTGAAGTGGGAGAGAGACAAAAGAACAGGCGAGTTTTCGCAAGCAATGCTGAACGGCAATCTTGGGGAAGCCTTGGTGGCACTAAAACAGCCGAATTTTGACCCGAGTGACTGGGCCAATGGTGAGCAGCTCGACTGGCAGCCCGATGGAACTCGGATTGAGCAGTGACGGGACTTTTCGGTCCACGTGTGTCAAAAGTTGCGACGGTTTATGTTCTCGGGGGGCTGTGTGCCACTCCCTCTTGGCTCCTTCTTCTGCCCGCAAGGAAATTCAATAGTTCCTGGGATGGCGGAACCGGGGGTGGAGCATCCAGGCCATCTCAGGTTCAGTGAAGGAAATCTGCTGCGGGCAGACGGCACCGGGAGAAGCGCCTGAGGATTTCCAGTGCTGCAGGTGGCGGGTGCGATCATACCATCAATAATGCACCGGATCTCATCAGAACTCTGAAGTTAAACGTGCTTGTACAAGAGTAGTACTACGATGTGTGACCACCTGGGAAGTCCTCATGTTGCATCCATCCTTCCTTTTACTTTCATTGCCTTCGGATTCTCGGGTTGGCTGCAGTTTGCTGTGGGGGGAGGGCAGCCCTTTGTGGTTTCCTGCGTGCAAATGCAACCGATCCCATCAATTAAACACGTAGTACTGGGTTCTGGAAAGTCGTCGTCACGCACCCTTCTCCAAAATTCTGGGCACGGAACTCCAAACGGACAAATTATGATCAGAATGCCGAATGATAATGTCAACGGAGCCGAAAACCTGCTGAAGCGGGAGAGAGACGAATGAACGGGCGAGTTTTCGCAAGCAATGCTGAACTAGCAATCTTCGGGGAGCCTTGGAAGCACCCAAACAGCCGAATTTTGACCTGAGCAAAGGGGCCAATGGAGTAGGAACGAGCTTTCCATCGGTGACAGGATTCATGGGTCCACACGCATCAAAAGTTACGATGGTTTACGTTCTTAGGGGGCTGTGCGCCACTCCTTCTCGTCTCCTTCTTCCACCCACGGGAAATTCAACCGTTCCTGGGACAGTGGAACCGAGGGAGGATCTTCCAGGTCGTCTCAGGCTCCACGAAGGAAATGTTTGGGCGAATGGCACCGAGAGAAGCTCCTATGGATTTTCCGCGCTACAAGTGACGGATGCGATCATATCAGCACTAATGCACCGGATCCCATCAGAACTACAAAGTTAAACATGTTTGTGTGAGACTAGTACTAGGATGGGTGACCTCCTAGGAAGTCCTGCGTGCAAGTGCAATGGATCCCATGAGTCAAACGTGCAGTACTGCATTTCTCTGTGCTCGGATTCCCAGGTCAGTGGCAGTTTGCTGCGGGGGGAGGGCAGCCCCTCGAGGCTTCCTGCATGCAAGTGCAATGGATCCATCAGTCAAACATGCAGTACTGGGATCCAAGAAGTCCTCGTGTCGCACCCTTCTCCAAAATTCTGGGCATGGAACTCGGAACAGACGAATTTTGACCATAATGCCAAAGGACAATGTTGACAGAGTCCAAAACCTGCCGAAGCAGGAGAGAGACGAAAGAACGGGCGAGTTTGTACAAACAATGCTGAACGGCAATCTTGGGGAGGCCTTGGAAGCAGTGAAAAAGCTGAATTTTGACCTGAGCGACGGGGCCAATGGAGCACAGCTTGACCAGCTGCCTGATGGAGCTCAGAACAAGCTTCCATCAAGCGGTGACGGGACTCTTGGGTCCACACGTGTCAAAACTTATGACGGTTTACGCTCTCGGGGGGCTGTGCTCCTCTCTTTCTCAGCAGCTTCCTCTGCCCGTGGGGAAATTCGATCGTTCCTGGGACGGTAGAACCACGGGAGGAGCTTCCGGGCCGTCTCGGGCTCTGCGAAGGAAATCTGCTGCATGTGGAGGGCGCCGAGTGAAGCTACTGTGGATTTCTGGCTCTGCAGCTGATGGATGCAATCATACCAGCACTAAAGCACAGGATTCCATCAGAACTCTGAAGTTAAACATGTTTGGGCAAGAGTAGTACTAGGATGGGTGACCTCCTAGGAAGTCTTCATGTTGCATCTATCATCTATTGTTTCTTTTCCTTTCTCTGTGCTCGGATTCCCGAGTCAGCGGCAGTTTTCTGTGGGGGGGAGGGGAGCCCCTCGGGTTTTCCTGCACGCAAGTAAAACGGATCCCATTAGTTAAACGTGCAGTACTGGGATCCGGGAAGTCCTCGTCTCGCACCCTTGTCCTAAATTCCAGGCACGGAACTCGGAACGGATAAATTTTGACCAGAATGCCAAACGACAATGTCAAGGGAGCCCAAAACTGGCTGAAGCGGGAGAGAGATGAAAGAACGGGCGAGTTTTTGCAAACAATGCTAAACGACAATCTTGGGGAAGCCTCGGAAGCACTGAAACAGTTGACTTTTGACCCCAGCGACAGGGCCAATGGAGCTCGGAATGAGCTTTCCATCAAACGGTGACAGGACTCGTGGGTCTACATGCATCAAATGTTACCAAGGTTTACATTCTCGAGGGGCTCTGCGCCTCTCCTTCTCAGCTCCTTCTTCCACCTGCGGGGAAATTCAACTGTTCTTCGGATGGGGGAAACCACAGGAGGAGCTTGCGGACCGTCTCGGGCACCGCACAGGAAATCTGCTGCTGGCAGATTGTGCCGGGAGAAGCTCCTGGGGACATCCGGCGCCAAATGTGATGGGTGCGATCAAACCAGTACTAATGCACTGGATCCCATTAAAACTCCAAAGTTGAACGTGCTTGGGCAAGAGTGGTACTAGGATGGGTGACCTCCAGGGAAGTCCTCATGTTCCACGCTTTCCTATTTTTCCTTTCTCTGCATTCGTACTTCTGGGTCTGTGGCAGTTTGCTACGGGGGCAGGGCAGCCCCTCAGGGTTTCCTGTGCGAATGTGCAACAGATTCCGTCAGTTAAACACGCAGTACTGGACCTGGGAAGTCCTCGTCTCGCACCCTTCTCCTAAATTCCGGGCACAAAACTTGGAACGGATGAATGTTGACCAGAATGCCGAACAACGATGTCAACGGAGCCGCAAACCTGCTGAAGCAGGAAGAGATGAAAGAACGGGCAAGTTTTTGCAAGCAATGCTGAACGGGCAAACTTCGGGAAGCCTCGGAAGCACCGAAACAGCCAAATTTTGACCTGAGCAATGGGGCCAATGGAGCTAGGAACGAGCTTTCCATCGGTGACGGGACTCATGGGTCCACGCATGTCAAAAGTTGCGACGGTTTATGTTCTTAGGGGGCTGTGCGCCACTACTTCTCTTCTCCTTCTTTTGCCCATGGGGATATTCGACTGTTCCTGGGATGGCAGAACCAAGGTAGGATCTTCCAGGCCGTCCTGGGCTCCATGAAGGAAATTTACTGCAGGCGAATGGCACCGGGAGAAGCTCCTATGGATTCTCGGCGCTACAAATGACAGATGTGATCATACCAGCACTAATGCATCGGATCCCATCAGAACTTCGAAGTTAAACCTACTTGGGCGAGAGTAGTACTAGGATGGGTGACCTCCTAGGAAGTCCTCGTTTTGCATTCATCTCTTTTTTTTTTCCTTTTTCTGCAATTGGATTCCTGAGTTGGCTGCAGTTTGCTGCGGGGGCAGGGCAGCCCTTCCGGGTTTCCTGTGCACAAGTGCAACGGATCCCATCAGTTAAATGTGCAGTAGTGGGATCTGGGAAGTCCTCATCACACACCCTTCTCCAAAATTCTGGGCACAAAACTTGGAACAGACTAATTTTGACCTTAATGCCAAAAGACAATGTCGACGGAGCTGAAAACCTGCTGAAGTGGGAGAGAGACGAAAGAATGGGCGAGTTTTCGCAAGCAATGCTGAATGGCAATCTTGGGGAAGCCTCGGAGGCACTAAAACAGCCGAATTTTGACCTGAGTGACAGGGCCAATGGAGAGCAGCTCGACTGGCAGCCCGATGGAGCTTGGATCAAGCGGTGACGGGACTCTTCGGTCCACACGTGTCAAAAGTTGCGACGGTTTATGTTCTCAGGGGGCTGTGTGCCACTCCTTCTCGTCTCCTTCTTCAGCCCACGGGGAAATTTGACCATTCTTGGGATGGCGGAACCGAGGGAGGATCTTCCAGGCTGTCCTGGGCTCCGCGAAGGAAATCTGCTGCAGGCGAATGGCACAGGGAGAAGCTCCTATGGATTTTCGGCACCTCATGTGATGGATACGATCATACCAGCACTAATGCACCGGATCCCATTAGAACTCCGAAGTTAAACGTGCTTGGGTGAGAGTAGTACTAGGATGGATGACCTCCTGGGAAGTCCTCATGTTGCATCTATCATTTCTTTTCCTTTCTCTGCGCACGGATGCCCGGGTCAGCCGCAGTTTTCTGCGGGGGGGAGGGGAGCCCCTTGGGGTTTCCTGCATGCAAGTGCAATGGATCCCATTAGTTAAATGCATAGTACTGGGATCCGGGAAGTCCTCATCACACACCCATCTCCAAAATTCCTGGGTTGCTGCGGAGGCAGGGCGGCTCCTCAGGGTTTCTTGTGCGCAAGTGCAACGGATCCCATCAGTTAAATGCGCAGTACTGGGATCCGGGAAGTGCTCGTCACACACCCTTCTCCAAAATTTCGGGCACGAAACTCGGAACAGAATAATTTTGACCTGAATGCCAAACGACAATGTCGACGGAGCAGAAAACCTGCTGAAGTGGGATAGAGACAAAAGAACGGGGGAGTTTTCACAAGCAATGCTGAACAGCAATCTTGGGGAAGCCTCGGAGGCACTAAAACAGCCAAATTTTGACCCGAGTGACAGGGCCAATGGAGAGCAGCTCGATTGGCAGCCCGATGGAGCTTGGATCGAGCGGTGACAGGACTTTTCGGTCCATGTGCATCAAAAGTTGCGATGGTTTACATTCTCGGGGGGCTGTGCACCTCTCCTTCTTGGCACCTTCTTCTGTCTGCGGGGAAATTTGATAGTTCCTGGTACGGCGGAACCGCGGGAGGAGCTTCCGGGCTGTCTCGGGCTCCACGAAGGAAATCTGCTGTGAGCGGACGAAACCAGGAGAAGCTCCTGAGGATTTCCAGCACTGCGGGTGGCAGATGTTATCATACCATCAATAATGCACCGAATCTCACCAGAACTTTGAAGTTAAATGTGCTTGCACTAGAGTAGTACTAGGATCCATCCCTCCTTTTACTTTCTTTGTGTTCGGATTCTTGGGTCAGCTTCAGTTTGCTGCGGGGGCAGGGCAGCCCCTCCGGGTTTCCTGTGCGCAAGTGCAACGGATCCCATCAGTTAAATGTGCAGTAGTGGGATCCGGGAAGTCCTGATCACACAGCCTTCTCCAAAATTCTGGGCACAAAACTCGGAACAGACTAATTTTGACCTTAATGCCAAAAGACAAAGTCGACGGAGCCGAAAACCTGTGGGCAAATGGCATTGGAAGAAGCTCCTATGGATGTTTGGCGCCATAAGTGACGGATGCGATCATATCAGCACTAGTGCACCGGATCCAATCAGAACTCCGAAGTTAAACGTGCTTGGGCGAGAGTAGTACTAGGATGGGTGACCTCCTGGGAAGTCCTCGTGTTGCATTCAACTTTTTCTTTCTCCTTTCTCTGCGATCGGATTCCTGAGTGGGGTGCAGTTTCCTGCGGGGGTAGGGCAGCCCCTACGGGTTTCCTGTGCGCACTGAAGTTAAACGTGCTTGGGCAAGAGTAGTACTAGGATGGGTGACCTCCTGGGAAGTCCTCGTGTTGCATTCAACTTTTTCTTTCTCCTTTCTCTGCGATCGGATTCCTGAGTGGGGTGCAGTTTCCTGCGGGGGTAGGGCAGCCCCTACGGGTTTCCTGTGCGCAAGTGCAAAGGATCCCATCAGTTAAATGTGCAGTAGTGGGATCCGGGAAGTCCTCATCACACAGCCTTCTCCAAAATTCCGGGCACAAAACTCGGAATAGACTAATTTTGACCTTAATGCCAAAAGACAAAGTCGATGGAGCCGAAAACCTGCGGGCAAATGGCATTGGAAGAAGCTCCTATGGATTTTTGGCGCCATAAGTCACAGATGTGATCATACCAGCACTAATGCATTGGATGTCATCAAAACTCCAAAGTTAAACGTGCTTAGACGAGAGTAGTACTAGGATGGGTGACCTTTTGGGAAGTCCTCGTATTGCATTCAAATTTTTTTTTTTCCTTGCTCTGCGATCGGATTCCTGAGCGGGCTGCAGTTTCCTGTGGGGGAAGGGCAGCCCCTCCGGGTTTCCTGTGCACAAGGGCAACAGATCGAAAACCCACGAGCGAATGGCACTGGGAGAAGCTCCTATGGATTTTCGGCGCTACAAGTGACAAATGAGATCATACTAGCACTAATGCACCGGATCTCGTCAGAACTCTGAAGTTAAATGTACTTCGGCGAGAGTAGTACTAGGTGGGAAGTCCTTGTGTTGCATTCATCTTTTTTTTTTTTCCTTTCTCTACGATCGGATTCCTGAGTTGGCTGAAGTTTGCGGCAGGGGCAGGGCAGCCCCTCTGGCTTTCCTGTGCACAAGTGCAACAGATCCCATCAGTTGAATGTGCAGTAGTGGGATACGGGAAGTCCTCAAACCACAGCCTTCTCCAAAATTCCGGGCACAAAACTCGGAACAGACTAATTTCGACCTTAATGCCAAAAGAAAATGTCGACGGAGCTGAAAACCTGCGGGCAAATGGCATTGGAAGAAGCTCCGATGGATTTTTGGCACCATAATGAGTGACCTCTTGGGAAGTCCTCATATTGCATTCAACTTTTTTTTTTCCTTTCTCTGCGATCGGATTCCTGAGTGGGCTGCAGTTTCCTGTGGGGGCAGGGCAGCCCCTCTGGGTTTCCTGTGCGCAAGGGCAACGGATCGGAAACCTGCGAGCGAATGGCACTGGGAGAAGCTCCTATGGATTTTCGGCGCTACAAGTGACAAATGAGATCATACCAGCACTAATGCACCGGATCCCATCAGAACTCTGAAGTTAAATGTGCTTCGGTGAGAGTAGTACTAGGTGGGAAGTCCTTGTGTTGCATTCATCTTTTTTTTTTTTCCTTTCTCTACGATCGGATTCCTGAGTTGGCTGAAGTTTGCAGCAGGGGCAGGGCAGCCCCTCTGGCTTTCCTGTGCGCAAGTGCAACGGATCCCATCAGTTGAATGTGCAGTAGTGGGATACGGGAAGTCCTCAAACCACAGCCTTCTCCAAAATTCCGGGCACAAAACTCGGAACAGACTAATTTCGACCTTAATGCCAAAAGAAAATGTCGACGGAGCTGAAAACCTGTGGGCAAATGGCATTGGAAGAAGCTCCGATGGATTTTTGGCACCATAATGAGTGACCTCTTGGGAAGTCCTCATATTGCATTCAACTTTTTTTTTTTTCCTTTCTCTGCGATCGGATTCCTGAGTGGGCTGCAGTTTCCTGTGGGGGCAGGGCAGCCCCTCTGGGTTTCCTGTGCGCAAGGGCAACGGATCGAAAACCTGCGGGCGAATGGCACTGGGAGAAGCTCCTATGGATTTTCGGCGCTACAAGTGACAAATGAGATCATACCAGCACTAATGCACCGGATCCCATCAGAACTCTGAAGTTAAATGTGCTTCGGTGAGAGTAGTACTAGGTGGGAAGTCCTTGTGTTGCATTCATCTTTTTTTTTTTTCCTTTCTCTACGATCGGATTCCTGAGTTGGCTGAAGTTTGCAGCAGGGGCAGGGCAGCCCCTCTGGCTTTCCTGTGCGCAAGTGCAACGGATCCCATCAGTTGAATGTGCAGTAGTGGGATACGGGAAGTCCTCAAACCACAGCCTTCTCCAAAATTCCGGGTACAAAACTCGGAACAGACTAATTTCGACCTTAATGCCAAAAGAAAATGTCGACGGAGCTGAAAACCTGCGGGCAAATGGCATTGGAAGAAGCTCCGATGGATTTTTGGCGCCATAAGTGATGGATGCGATCATATCAGCACTAATGCACTGGATCCAATCATAAGTGATGAAAAAACGGGTGTGTTTTGGCAAAGAATGCTTAATGGCAATCTTGGGGAAGCCTCAGAAGGACTGAAACAGCCGAATTTTGACCCGACCGACGGGGTCAATGGAGAGCAGCTCGACTGGCAGCCCTATAGAGATAGGATCGAGTGGTGATGGAACTCTTTGGTCCACACGTGTCAAAAGTTGCGACGGTTTACGTTTTCATGGGGCTGTGCACCACTCCTTCTCGTCTTCTTCTTCCGCCCATGGGGAAATTCGACCATTCCTGGGACGGCAGAACCGAGGGAGGATCTTCAAGGCTGTCCCGGGCTCCGCGATGGAAATCTGCTGTGGGCGAATGGCACCGAGAGAAGCTACTATGGATTTTCGGCGCTACAAGTGATAGATGCGATCATACCAGTACTAATGCACCGGATCCCATCAGAACTCCGATGTTAAACAAGTTTGGGCGAGAGTAGTACTAGAATGGGTGACCTCTTGGCAAGTACTCGTATTGCACTCAACTTTTTTATTCCTTTCTCTGCGATCGGATTCATGGGTTGCTGCAGTTTGCTGCGGGGGCAGGGCGGCCCCTCAGGGTTTCTTGTGCGCAAGTGCAATGGATCCCATCAGTTAAATGTGCAGTACTGGGATCCGGGAAGTGCTCGTCACACACCCTTCTCCAAAATTTTGGGCACAAAACTCGGAACAGAATAATTTTGACCTGAATGCCAAACGACAATGTCGACGGAGCCGAAAACCTGCTGAAATGGGATAGAGACAAAAGAACGGGCGAGTTTTCGCAAGCAATGCTGAACAGCAATCTTGGGGAAGCCTCGGAGGCACTAAAACAGCCAAATTTTGACCCGAGTGACAGGGCCAATGGAGAGCAGCTCTATTGGCAGCCCGATGGAGCTCGGATCAAGTGGTGACGGGACTTTTTGGTCCATGTGCATCAAAAGTTGCGACGGTTTACATTCTCGGGGGGCTGTGCACCTCTCCTTCTTGGCACCTTCTTCTGTCCGCGGCGAAATTCGATAGTTCCTGGTATGGCAGAACCGCGAGAGGAGCTTCCGGGCCGTCTCGGGCTCCGCAAAGGAAATCTGCTGTGAGCGGACGAAACCAGGAGAAGCTCCTGAGGATTTCCAGCACTGCGGGTGGCAGATGTTATCATACCATCAATAATGCACCGAATCTCACCAGAACTCTGAAGTTAAATGTGCTTGCACGAGAGTAGTACTAGGATCCATCCCTCTTTTTACTTTCTTTGTGTTCGGATTCCTGGGTCGGCTTCAGTTTGCTGCGGGGGCAGGGCAGCCCCTCCGGGTTTCCTGTGCACAAGTGCAACGGATCCCATCAGTTAAATGTGCAGTACTGGGATCTGGGAAGTCCTCGTCATGCACCCTTCTCCAAAATTCCGGGCGCGGAGCTGAGAACAGACTAATTTTGACCATAATGCCAAATGACAATGTCGACGGAGCTGAAAACCTGCTGAAGTGGGAGAGAGACAAAAGAATGGGTGAGTTTTTGCAAGCAATGCTGAACGGAAAACTTGGGGAAGCCTCAGAGGCACTAAAACAGCTGAATTTTGACCCGAGCGACAGGGGTAATGGAGAGCAGCTAGGTTGGCAACCTGATGGAGCTCGGATCGAGCGGTGATGGAACTTTTCAGTCCACGCGCGTCAAAAGTTGCGACAGTTTACGTTCTCGGGGGACTGTGTGCCTCTCCTTCTTCTGCCGGCGGGGAAATTCGATAGTTCCTGGGACGGCGGAACCACGGAAGGAGCTTCCAGGCCATCTCGGGCTCCGTGAAGGAAATCTGTAGTGGGCAGACGGCACCGGGAGAAGCTCCTGAGGATTTCCAGCGCTGCAGGTGACGAGTGCAATCATACCATCAATAATGCACTGGATCTCATCAGAACTCCAAGTTAAACGTGCTTGCACGAGAGTAGTACTAGGATGTGTGACCACCTGGGAAGTCCTCATGTTGAATCCATCCTTCTTTTTACTTTCTTTGCATTCAGATTCCTGGGGCAGTGGACCTCTCCTTCTCGGCTACTTCTTCCACCTGCGGGGAAATTCGACCGTTCCCGGGACGGCAAAACCATGGGAGGAGCTTTCAGGCCGTCTTGGGCTCTGCGAAGGAAATCTGCTGCAGGCGGATGGCGCCGGGAGAAGTTCCTGGGGATTTCTGGCGCTACGAGTGGCAGGTGCGATCATACCAGCACTAGTGCACCGGATCTCATTAGAACACCGAAGTGAAACGTGCTTGGGTGAGAGTAGTACAAGGAAGGGTGACCTCTAGGGAAGTCCTCGTGTTCCACCCCTCCTTCTTTTTCCTTTTTCTGCATTCGGATTCCTGGGTCAGTGGCAGTTTGCTGCAGGGGGGGCAGCCCCACGGGGTTTCCTGCGCGCAAGAGCAATGGATCCCATCAGTTAAATGTGCAGTACTGGGATCCGGGAAGTCCTCGTCTCGCACCCTTCTCCTAAATTTCAGGCACGAAACTTGGAATGGACAAATTTTGGCCAGAATGCCAAACGACAATGTCGACGGAGCCCAGAACATGCTGAAGCGGGAGAGGGATGAAAGAATGGGCTAGTTTTTGCAAACAATGCTGAACGGCAATCTTGGGGAAGCCTTGGAAGCATTGAAGCAACCCAATTTTGACCCGACCAATGGGGCCAATGGAGCTCGGAACGAGGTTTGCATCGAGCAGCGATGGGACTCGTGGGTCCAGGCACATCAAAAGTTATGATGGTTTATGTTCTCGGGGGGCTGTGCGCCTCTCCCTCTCGGCTCTTTCTTCTGTCTGCAGGGAAATTTGACTGTTCCTGGGACGACGGAACTGTGGGAGGAGCTCCCGGGCTCCGCGAAGGAAATCTCCTGCGGACGGACAGCGCCAGGAGAAGCTCCTGGGAATTTCTGATGCTGAGGGTGGTGGGTGCAATCATACCAGCACTAATGCACCGGATCCTATAGGAACTTTGAAGTTATAAGTGCTTGGGAGAAGGTAGTGTTAGGATGGGTGACCTCATTGGAAGTCCTCGTGTTGCACATCTCCATCTTTCCATTGGTTAAATGCACAGTACTGGGATCCAGGAAGTCCTTGTCTCACACCTTTCTCCTAAATTCTTGGGACGGAACTTGGGACGGATGAATTTTGACCGGAATGCCAAGCGACAAAGTCGACAGAGCCCAAAACCTGCTGAAATGGAAGAGAGATGAAAGAACAGGGGAATTTTTGCAAACAATGCCAGATGGCAATCTTGGGGAAGTCTCAAAAGCACTAAAACAGCCAAATTTTAACCCAAGCGATAGGGCCAATGGAGCTAGGAACGAGCCTTCCATCGAGTGGTGACGGGACTCATGGGTCCACGTTGTCACTGACTTGGCCTTGATCAACCAATGACCTGCACAGCACTAGCAATTCACTTGACTCAAATGCTAGTTCAGCCTTCTCCGAGAGCTAGAATGCTACTAGTGGAAGATAGAAAAGAAGCACACAAAGTAGACAAGAGATATGGAGAACTTGGAGAATGTAACTACACTATTGCTTGGATTGTTCTTGGATGCTTTACAAGTGAGGTCCCTAAGGCTATATATAGTTGTCCACCTCCTCAACGGAGGGTCAAGATCTATTTAATCTAACGGTCCCTGGGAGAAGCTCCTATGGATTTTTGGCGCTATAGGTGATGGATGTGATCATACCAGCACTAATGCACTGGATCCCATAAGAATTCTGAAGTCAAACGTACTTGGGCGAGAGTAGTACTAGGATGGGTGACCTCTTGGGATGTCCTTGCTTTGCATTCATCTTTTTTTTTTTCCTTTCTCTGTGATCAGATTCCTGAGTTCGCTGCAGTTTGGTGCGGGGGCAGGGCAGCCCCTCTGGGTTTCCTGTGTGCAAGTGCAACGGATCCCATCAGTTAAATGTGCAGTACTGGGATCTGGGAAGTCCTTGTCGCACACCCTTCTCCAAAATTTCGGGCACAGAACTCAGACCAGACTAATTTTGACCTTAATGCCAAAAGTCAATGTCAATGGAGCCGAAAACCTGCTGAAGTGGGAGAGAGACGAAAGAATGGGCGAGTTTTCGCAAGCAATGCTGAACGGCAATCTTGGGGGAGCCTCGGAGGCACTAAAACAGCCGAATTTTGACCTGAGTGACAAGGCCAATGGAGAGCAGCTCGACTGGCAGCCCGATGGAGCTTGGATCGAGCAGTGACGGGACACTTCGGTCCACGCGTGTCAGAAGTTGCAAAGGTTTATGTTCTCAGGGGGCTGTGTGCCACTCCTTCTCATCTGCTTCTTCCGTCCATGGGGAAATTCGACCGTTCTTGGGACGGCGGAACCGAGGGAAGATCTTCCAGGCTGTCCTAGGCTCCACGAAGGAAATCTGCTGCAGGCAAATGGCACTGGGAGAAGCTCGTATGGATTTTCGGCGCTACAAGTGACAGATTTGATCATACCAGCATTAATGCACCAGATCCCATCAGAACTTTGAAGTTAAACGTGCTTGGGCAAGAGTAGTACTAGGATGGGGTGGGGCAGTTTGCCGCTGGGGCCCATTCATCCTTTTTTTTTTCCTTTTTCTGCAATCGGATTCCTGAGTTGGCTGCAGTTTGCTGCCGGGGTGGGGCAGCGCCTCCGGGTTTCCTGTGCGCAAGTGCAACAGATCCCATCTAGGTAGTCTTCGTGTTGCATTCATCTTTTTTTTATCCTTTTTCTGCGATTGGATTCCTGAGTTGGCTGCAGTTTGCTGTGGAGGCAGGGCAGCCCCTCTGGGTTTCCTGTGCACAAGTGCAACAGATCTCATCAGTTAAATGTGCAGCAGTGGGATCCGGGAAGTCCTCATCACACACCCTTCTCCAAAATTCCAGGCACAAAACTCAGAACAGACTAATGTTGACCTTAATGCCAAAAGACAATGTCGACGGAGCCGAAAACCTGCTGAAGTGGGACAGAGACAAAAGAATGGGCGAGTTTTTGCAAGCAAGCAATGCTGAACGGCAATCTTGGGGAAGCCTCAGAGGCACTAAAACAGCCAAAATTTGACCCGAGTGACAGGGCCAATGGAGAGCAGCTCAACTGGCAGACCGTTGGAGCTTGGATCGAGCAGTGACAGGACTCTTCGGTCCACGCATGTCAAAAGTTGCAAAGGTTTATGTTCTCAGGGGGCTGTGCACCACTCCTTCTCGGCTCCTTCTTCTGCCCACGGGGAAATTCAACCGTTCTTGGGACGGCAGAACCGAGGGAGGATCTTCCAGGCCATCCTGGGCTCCGCGAAGGAAATCTGCTGCAGGCGAATGGCACAGGGAGAATCTCCTGTGGATTTTTGGCACAACAAGTGGCAGATGCAATCATACAAGCACTAATCCACCGGATCTCATTTAAAACTCCAAAGTTAAATGTACTTGGGCGAGAGTAGTACTAGGATGGGTGACCTGTTGGGAAGTCCTCGTGTTGCATTCATCTTTTTTTTATTTCTTTCTCTGTGATTGGATTCTTGGGTTGGCTGCAGTTTGCTGCGGGGGCAAGGCTGCTCCTCAAGGTTTCCTGTGCGTAAGTGCAACAGATCCCATCAGTTAAATGCGTAGTACTGGGATCTGGGAAGTGCTCGTCACGCACCCTTCTCCAAAATTCAGAGCACAGAACTTGGAACAGATTAATTTTGACCTGAATGCCAAACGACAATGTCGACGGAGCTGAAAACCTGCTGAAGTGGGAGAGAGACAAAAGAACAGGCGAGTTTTCACAAGCAATGCTGAACGGCAATCTTGGGGAAGCCTCGGTGGCACTAAAACAGCCGAATTTTGACCCGAGTGACTGGGCCAATGGTGGGCAGCTCGACTGGCTGCCCGATGGAACTTGGATCAAGTGGTGACGGGACTTTTCGGTCCACGCGTGTCAAAAGTTGCGACGGTTTATGTTCTTGGGGTGCTGTGCACCACTCCCTCTTGGCTCCTTCTTCCACCCGCGAGGAAATTCCATAGTTCCTGGGATGGCAGAACTGCGGGTGGAGCATCCGGGCCATCTCGGGGTCGGCGAAGGAAATCTGCTGCGGGCAGACGGCACCGGGAGAAGCTCCTGAGGATTTCCAGTGCTGCAGGTGGTGGGTGCGATTGTACCATCAATAATGCACCGGATCTCATCAGAACTCTGAAATTAAACGTGCTTGTGCAAGAGTAGTACTACGATGTGTGACCACCTGGGAAGTCCTCATGTTGCATCCATCCTTCTTTTTACTTTCATTGCGTTCGGATTCTCGGCTCAGCTGCAGTTTGCTGCAGGGGGAGGGCAGCCCTTTGTGGTTTCCTGCGTGCAAGTGCAACCGATCTCATCAATTAAACACATAGTACTGGGTTCTGGAAAGTCCTCGTCACGCACCCTTCTCCAAAATTCTGGGCACGGAACTCAAAACAGACGAATTATGACTAGAATGCCGAATGACAATGTCAACGGAGCCGAAAACCTGCTGAAGCGGGAGAGAGACGAATGAATGGGCGAGTTTTCGCAAGCAATGCTGAACCGGCAATCTTCGGGGAGCCTTGGAAGCACCCAAACAGCCGAATTTTGACCCGAGCGAAGGGGCTAATGGAGTAGGAACGAGCTTTCCATCGGTGACGGGATTCATGGGTCCACGCGTGTCAAAAGTTGCGACAGTTTATGTTCTCGGGGGGCTGTGTGCCACTCCCTCTTGGCTCCTTCTTCCGCCCGCAAGGAAATTCGATAGTTCCTGGGACAGTGGAACCGAGGGAGGATCTTCCAGGTCGTCTCAGGCTCCACGAAGGAAATGTTTGGGCGAATGGCACTGGGAGAAGTTCCTATGGATTTTCGGCGCTACAAGTGACAGACGCGATCATACCAACACTAATTCACTGGATCCCATCAGAACTACAAAGTTAAACATGTTTGTGCGAGACTAGTACTAGGATGGGTGACCTCCTAGGAAGTCCTCGTGTTGCATTCAACTTTTTTATTCTTCATTTCTCTGTGCTCGGATTCCCGGGTCAGCGGCAGTTTGCTGTGGGGACATGGCAGCACGTCGGGGCTTCCTGCAAACAAGTGCAATGGATCCCATGAGTCAAACATGCAGTACTGCATTTCTCTGTGCTTGGATTCCCGGGTCGGCGGCAGTTTGCTGCGGGGGCAGGGCAGCCCCTCGAGGCTTCCTGCATGCAAGTGCAATGGATCCCATCAGTCAAACATGCAGTACTGGGATCTGAGAAGTCCTCGTCTCACACCCTTCACCAAAATTCTGGGCAGGGAACTCAGAACGGAGCCCAGAATGCCGAAGGACAATGTCGACGGAGCCCAAAACCTGCTGAAGCAGGAGAGAGACGAAAGAACAGGCGAGTTTCTACAAACAATGCTGAACGGCAATCTTGGGGAAGCCTTGGAAGCAGTGAAAGAGCCGAATTTTGTCCTGAGCGACGGGGCCAATGGGGCACAGCTTGACTGGCTGCCTGATGGAGCTCAGAACAAGCTTCCATCAGCTTGACCCGAGCGACAGGGCTAATGGAGAGCAGCTAGGTTGGCAACCTGATGGAGCTCGGATCGAGCGGTGACGGAACTTTTCAGTCCACGCGCATCAAAAGTTGCAACAGTTTACGTTCTCGGGGGGCTGTGTGCCTCTCCTTCTTCACTCCTTCTTCCGCCGGCGGGGAAATTCGATAGTTCCTGGGATGGCAGAACTGCGGGAGGAGCTTCCAGGCCATCTCGGGCTCCACGAAGGAAATCTGTAGTGGGCGGACGGCACCGGGAGAAGCTCCTGAGGATTTCCAGCGCTGCCGGTGACGAGTGCAATCATACCATCAATAATGCACTGGATCTCATCAGAACTCCGAAGTTAAACGTGCTTGCACAAGAGTAGTACTAGGATGTGTGACCACCTGGGAAGTCCTCATGTTGAATCCATCCTTCTTTTTACTTTCTTTGCATTCGGATTCCTGGGGCAGTGGACCTCTCCTTCTCAGCTACTTCTTCCACCTGTGGGGAAATTCGACCGTTCCCGGGACGGCAAAACCATGGGAGGAGCTTTCAGGCCGTCTTGGGCTCTGCAAAGGAAATCTGCTGCAGGCAGATGGCGCCGGGAGAAGTTCCTGGGGATTTCTGGCGCTACGAGTGGCAGGTGCGATCATACCAGCACTAGTGCACCGGATCTCATTAGAACACCGAAGTGAAACGTGCTTGGGTGAGAGTAGTACGAGGAAGGGTGACCTCTAGGGAAGTCATCGTGTTCCACCCCTCCTTCTTTTTCCTTTTTCTGCATTCGGATTCCTGGGTCAGCGGCAGTTTGCTGCGGGGGGAGGGCAGCCCCACGGGGTTTCCTGCGCGCAAGAGCAATGGATCCCATCAGTTAAATGTGCAGTACTGGGATCCGGGAAGTCCTCGTCTTGCACCCTTCTCCTAAATTTCGGGCACGAAACTTGGAATGGATGAATTTTGACCAGAATGCCAAATGACAATGTCGACGGAGCCCAGAACATGCTGAAGCGGGAGAGAGATGAAAGAATGGGCTAGTTTTTGCAAACAATGCTGAACGGCAATCTTGGGGAAGCCTTGGAAGCATTGAAGCAACCCAATTTTGACCCGAGCAATGGGGCCAATGGAGCTCAGAACGAGGTTTGCATCGAGCAGCGATGGGACTCGTGGGTCCAGGCATGTCAAAAGTTATGACGGTTTATGTTCTCGGGGGGCTGTGCGCCTCTCCCTCTTGGCTCTTTCTTCCGTCTGCGGGGAAATTTGACTGTTCCTGGGATGACGGAACCGCGGGAGGAGCTCCCGGGCTCCGCAAAGGAAATCTCCTGCAGATGGACAGCGCCAGGAGAAGCTCCTGGGAATTTCTGATGCTGAGGGTGGTGGGTGCAATCATACCAGCACTAATGCACCGGATCCTATAAGAACTTTGAAGTTATAAGTGCTTGGGTGAAGGTAGTGCTAGGATGGGTGACCTCATTGGAAGTCCTCGTGTTGCACATCTCCATCTTTCCATTGGTTAAATGCACAGTACTGGGATCCGGGAAGTCCTCATCTGACACCTTTCTCCTAAATTCTTGGGACGGAACTCGGGACGGATGAATTTTGACCAGAATGCCGAGCGACAAAGTCGACAGAGCCCAAAACCTGCTGAAATGGAAGAGAGATGAAAGAACGGGGAAATTTTTGCAAACAATGCCAGACGGCAATCTCGGGGAAGTCTCAAAAGCACTAAAACAGCCAAAATTTAACTCAAGCGACAGGGCCAATGGAGCTAGGAAGAGCCTTCCATCGAGTGGTGATGGGACTCGTGGGTCCACGTGCATCAAAAGTTATGACGGTTTACATTCTAAGGGGGCTGTGCACCTCTCCTTCTCATCTCCTTCTTCCGCCGATGGGGAAATTCGACAGTTCCTGGGATGGCGGAACAGCAGGAGGAGCTTCCCGGCCATCCCAAGCTCCACGAAGGAAATCTGCTGCGGGCGAATGTCACCAGGTGAAGCTCCTGTGGACTTTCGGCGCTACGGGTGGCGGATGCAATCATACCAGGGCTAATCCACCGGATCCCATTTAAAACTCCAAAGTTAAACGTGCTTGGGCGAGAGTAGTGCTAGGATGGGTGACCTCCTAGGAAGTCCTCGTGTTGCATTCATCTTTTTTTTTTTCCCTTTCTCTGCGATCGGATTCCTGAGTTGGCTACAGTTTGCTGTGGGGGCAGGGCAGCCCCTCCAGGTTTCCTGTGCGCAAGTGCAACGGATCCCATCAGTTAAATGTGCAGTAGTGGGATCCGGGAAGTCCTCATCACACACCCTTCTCCAAAATTCTGGGCACAAAACTCAACAAACTAATTTTGACCTTAATGCCAAAAGGCAATGTCGATGGAGCCGAAAACCTGCGGGCGAATGGCACTGGGAGAAACTCCTATGGATTTTCGGCGTTATATGTGATGTATGCGATCATACTAGCACTAATGCACCGATCCCATTAGAACTCCAAAGTTAAACGTACTTTGGCAAGAGTAGTACTAGGATGGGTGACCTCCTAGAAAGTCCTTGTGTTGTATTCATCTTTTTTTTTTTCCTTTCTCTGCGATCGGATTCCTGAGTTGGCTCCAGTTTGCTGCGGGGGCAGGGCAGCCCCTCTGGGTTTCCTGTGTGCAAGTGCAATGGATCCCATCAGTTAAATGTGCTGTAGTGGGATCCGGGAAGTCCTCATCACACACCCACGGGGAAATTCGACCGTTCCCAGGATGGCAAAACCACGGGAGGAGCTTTCAGGCCATCTTGGGCTCTGCGAAGGAAATCTGCTGCAGGCGGATGGCGCCGAGAGAAGTTCCTGGGGATTTCCAGCGCTATGAGTGGCAGGTGCAATCATACCAGCACTAGTGCACCGGATCTCATTAGAACACCAAAGTGAAACGTGCTTGGGTGAGAGTAGTACTAGGAAGGGTGACCTCTAGGGAAGTCCTCATGTTCCACCCCTCCTTCTTTTTCCTTTTTCTGCATTCGGATTCCTGGGTCAGCGGCAGTTTGCTGCAGGGGGAGGGCAGCCCCTGGGGGTTTCCTGCACGTAAGTGCAACGGATCCCATCAGGGGGGAGGGCAGCCCCTGGGGGTTTCCTGCACATAAGTGCAACAGATCCCATCAGTTAAACGTGCAGTACCTTGATCCGGGAAGTCCTCGTCTCGCACCCTTCTCCTAAATTCCTGGCAAGGAACTCAGAATGGATGAATTTTGATGAGAATGCCAAACGAAAATGTCCACGGAGCCCAAAACCTGCTGAAGCAGGAGAGAGACAAAAGAACGGGCGAGTTTTCGCAAACAATGCTGAATGGCAATCTTGGGGAAGCCTTGGAGGCACTAAAACAGCCAAATTTTGACCCAAGTGACAGGGCCAATGAAGAGCAGTTCGACTGGCAGCCTGATGGAGCTTGGATCAAGCGGTGACAGGACTCTTCGGTCCACGTGCCTCAAAAGTTGCGATGGTTTACATTCTCGGGGGGCTGTGCGCCTCTCCTTCTTGGCTCCTTCTTCCGCCCGTGAGGAAATTCGATAGTTCCCAGGACGGCGGAACCGGGGGAGGAGCTTCCGGGCCGTCTCCGGCACAACAAAGAAAATCTGTTGCGGACGGACAGCGCCAGGAGAAGCTCCAGGTCTGCGGCAGTTTGCTACAGGGGGAGGGCAGCCCTTTGGGGTTTCCTGCACACAAGTGTAACAGATCCCATCAGTTAAACGTGCAGTACGGGTTCTGGGAAGTCCTCATCACGCATGCTTCTCCAAAATTCTGGGCACGGAACTCAGAACAGACGAATTATGACCAGAATGGCGAACAACAATGTCAACGGAGCCAAAAACCTGCTGAAGCGGGAGAGAGATGAAAGAACGGACAAGTTTTTGCAAGCAATGCTGAATCGGCAATCTTTGGGAAGCCTCAGAAGCACTGACACAGCCGAATTTTGACCCGAGTGACGGGTCCAATGGAGCTAGGAACGAGCTTTCCATCGGTGATGGGACTCATGGGTCCAGGTGCGTCAAAAGCTATGATGGTTTAAGTTCTCAGGGGGCTGTGTGCCACTCCTTCTCGTCTCCTTCTTCCGCCCACAGGGAAATTCGACCATTCCTAGGATGGCCGAACCGAGGGAGGATCTTCCAGGCTGTCCCGGGCTCTGCGAAGGAAATCTGCTGCATGCGAATGGCACCAGGAGAAGCTCCTATGGATTTTTGGCATTACAACTGATGGATGCGATCATAGCAGCACTAATGCACTGAATCCCATCATAACTCCGAAGTTAAACGTGCTTGGGCGAGAGTAGTACTAGGATGGGTGAACTCCCGGGAAGTCCTCATGTTGCATTCTTTCTTTTTTTCCCTTTCTCTGCGATCGGATTCTTGGGTTGGCTGCAGTTTGCTGCGGGGGCAAGGCTGCCCCTCAGGGTTTCCTGTGCGCAAGTGCAACGGATCCCATCAGTTAAATGCGTAGTATTGGGATCTGGGAAGTGCTCATCACGCACCCTTCTCCAAAATTCAGAGCACAGAACTTGGAACAGACTAATTTTGACCTGAATACCAAACGACAATGTCAAGGGAGCCAAAAACCTGCTGAAGTGGGAGAGAGACGAAAGAACAGGCGAGTTTTCACAAGCAATGCTGAGCGGCAATCTTGGGGAAGCCTCAGAGGCACTAACACAGCCGAATTTTGGCCCGAGTGACAGGGCCAATGGAGTGCAGCTCAACTGGCTGCCCGATCGAGCTCGGACCGAGCGGTGAGGGGACTTTTTGGTCCATGCGCATCAAAAGTTGTGACGGTTTACCTTCTCGGGGGGCTGTACGCCTCTCCTTCTTGGCTCCTTCTTCCACCCGCGGGGAATTTCGATAGTTCCTGGGATGGCAGAACTGCGGGAGGAGCTTGCAGGCTGTCTCGGGCTCTGCGAAGGAAATCTGCTGCTGGCAGATGGCACCGGGAGAAGATTCTGAGGATTTCCAGTGCTGCGGGTGGTGGGTGTGATCATACCATCAATAATGGCCCGGATCTCCTCGTGTTGCATTCATCTTTTTTTTTTCCTTTCTCTGCAATCAGATTCCTGAGTTCGCTGCAGTTTGCTGCGGGGGCAGGGCAGCCCCTCTGGGTTTCCCGTGTGCAAGTGCAATGGATCCCATCAGTTAAATGTGCAGTACTGGGATCCGGGAAGTCCTCGTCACACACCCTTCTCCAAAATTCCAGGCACAAAACTCGGAACAGACTAATTTTGACCTTAATGCCAAAAGACAATGTCAATGGAGCCGAAAACTTGCTGAAGTGGGAGAGAGACAAAAGAATGGGCGAGTTTTCGCAAGCAATGCTGAACGGCAATCTTGGGGAAGCCTCGGAGGCACTAAAACAGCCGAATTTTGACCCGAGTGACAGGGCCAATGGAGAGCAGCTCGACTGGCAGCCCGATGGAGCTTGGATTGAGCGGTGATGGGACTCTTCGGTCCACACGCGTCAAAAGTTGCAATGGTTTACGTTCTCAGGGGGCTGTGCACCACTCCTTCTCGTCTCCTTCTTCCACCCACTGGGAAATTCGACCGTTCCTGGGATGGCGGAACCGAGGGAGGATCCTCCAGGCCGTCCTGGGCTCCGTGACAGAAATCTTCTGCGGGCGAATGGCACCAGGAGAAGTTCCTATGGATGTTTGGTGCTGTAAGTAATGAATGGCATCATACCAACACTAATACATTGGATCCCATCAGAACTCTGAAGTTAAATGTGCTTGTGCGAGAGTAGTACTAGAATGGGTGACCTCTTTGGAAGTTCTCATGTTGCATTCATTTTTTTTTTTCTTTCTCTGCGATTGGATTCTTGGGTTGGCTGCAGTTTGCTGCGGGGGCAAGGCTGCCCCTCAAGGTTTCCTGTGTGCAAGTGCAACAGATCCCATCAGTTAAATGTGCAGTACTGGGATTCAGGAAGTCCTCGTCACGCACCCTTCTCCAAAATTTGCAGCACAGAACTTGGAACACACTAATTTTGACCTGAATGCCAGACGAGAATGTCGACCAAGCCGAAAACCTGCTGAAGTGGGAGAGAGACGAAAGAATAGGCGAGTTTTCGCAAGCAATGATGAACGGCAATCTTGGGGAAGCCTCGGAGGCACTAAAACAGCTGAATTTTGACCGGAGTGACAGGGCTAATGGAGAGCAGCTCGACTGGCAGCCCGATGGAGCTCAGATCGAGCGGTGATGGGACTTTTTGGTCCAGGCACGTCAACAGTTGCAACGGTTTATGTTCTCGGGGGGCCTGTGTGCCACTCCTTCTTGGCTCCTTCTTCTGCCCGAGAGGAAATTCGATAGTTCCTGGTACGGCGGAACCGCAGGTGGAGCATCCCGGCCATCTCGGGCTCTGCAAAGGAAATCTGCTGCGGGCAGACAGCACCGGGAGATGCTCCTGAGGATTTCCAGCACTGCGGGTGGCAGGTGCGATCATACCATCAATAATGCACTGGATCTCATCAGAACTTCGAAATTAAACGTGCTTGCGTGAGAGTAGTACTAGGATGTGGGACCACCTGGGAAGTCGTCATGTTGCATCCATCCTTCTTTTTACTTTCTTTGCATTGGGATTCCCGGGTCGGCTACAGTTTGCTGTGGGGGGAGGGTAACCCCTCGAGGTTTCCTGCTCGCAAGTGCAAGGGATCCCATCAGTTAAACGTGCAGTACTGGGATCGGGGAAGTCCTCGTCTCGGACCCTTCACCAAAATTTTGGGCACGAAACTTGGAACGGATGAATTTTCACCTGAATGCCAAATGACAATGTTGACAGAGCCCAAAACCCACTGAAGCGGGAGAGAGACGAAAGAACGTGTGAGTTTTTGCAAGGAATGCTCAATGGCAATTTTCACCTGAAACAGCCGAATTTTGACCCCAGTGATGGGGCCAATGGAGAGCAGCTCGACTGGCAGCCCAATGGAGCTTGGATCAAGTGGTGACGGGACTCTTCGGTCCACGCGTGTCAAAAGTTGCGACGGTTTACGTTCTCGGAGGGCTGTGCGCCACTCCTTCTCGTCTCCTTCTTCCGCCCATGGGGAAATTCAACCGTTCTTGGGACGGTGGAATCGAGGGAGGATCTTCCAGGCCATCCCGGGCTCCGGGACGGAAATCTGCTGCGGGTGAATGGCACCGGGAAAAGTTCCTATGGATTTTCGGCGCTTCAACTGACGGATGCGATCATACCAGTACTAATGCACCGATCCCATCAGAACTCCGAAGCTAAAAGTGCTTGGGCGAGAGTAGTACTAGGATGGGTGACCTCCTAGGATGTCCTCGTGTTGCATTCACCTTTTTTTTATTTCTTTCTCTGTGATCGGATTCTTGGGTTGGCTGCAGTTTGCTGCGGGGGCAAGGCTGCCCCTCAGGGTTTCCTGTGCACAAGTGCAACGGATCCCATCAGTTAAATGCATAGTACTGGGATCCAGGAAGTGCTCGTCACGCACCCTTCTCCAAAATTCAGAGCACAGAACTTGGAACAGACTAATTTTGACCTGAATGCCAAACAACAATGTCGAGGGAGCCGAAAACCTGCTGAAGTGGGAGAGAGACGAAAGAACAGGGGAGTTTTCACAAGCAATGCTGAACGGCAATCTTGGAGAAGCCTCGGTGGCACTAAAACAGCCGAATTTTGACCCGAGTGACTGGGCCAATGGTGAGCAGCTTGACTGGCCGCCCGATGGAGCTTGGATCGAGCGGTGACAGGACTTTTCGGTCCACGTGTGTCAAAAGTTGCGACGGTTTGTGTTCTTGGGGGGCTGTGTGCCACTCCCTCTTGGCTCCTTCTTCCGCCCGCGAGGAAATTCGAAAGTTCCTGCGATGGCGGAACCGCGGGTGGAGCATCCGGGCCATCTCGGGGTCGGCGAAGGAAATCTGCTGCAGGCAGACAGCACGGGGAGAAGCTCCTTAGGATTTCCAGTGCTGCAGGTGGCGGGTGCGATCGTAACATCAATAATGCACCGGATCTCATCAGAACTCCGAAGTTAAACGTACTTGTGCAAGAGTAGTACTAGGATGTGTGACCACCTGGGAAGTCCTCATGTTGCATCCATCCTTCTTTTTACTTTCTTTGCGTTTGGATTCTCAGGTCAGCTGCAGTTTGCTGTGGGGGGAGGGCAGCCCCTCAGGGTTTCCTGTGTGCAAGTGCAAGGGATCCCATCAGTTAAACGCACAGTACTGGGATTGGGGAAGTCCTCGTCTGGGACACTTCACCAAAATTCCAGGCGCAGAACTCGAAACAGACGAATTATGACCAGAATGCCGAATGACAATGTCAACGGAGCCGAAAACCTGCTGAAGCGAGAGAGAGACCAATGAACGGGTGTTGCATCCATCACGATCGTTTCTGCGGTTTGCTGCGGTGGCAGGGCAGCCCCTCGGGGTTTCCTGCACGCAAGTGCAACGGATCCCATCGGTTAAATGCGCAGTACTGGGATCCGGGAAGCCCTTGTCTCGCACCTTTCTCCTAAATTCTGGGCACGGAACTCCGGACAGATGAATTTTGACCAGAATGCCGAGCGACAAAGTCGACAGAGCCCAAAACCCGCTGAAACGGGTGAGAGATGAAAGAACAAGGGAGTTTTTGCAAACAATGTCGTATGGCAATCTTGGGGAAGTATCAAAAGCACTAAAACAGCTGAATTTTGACCCAAGCGACGGGGCCAATGGAGCTAGGAATGAGCCTTCCATCGAGTCGTGATGGGACTCGTGCATCCACGCGTGTCAAAAGTTACGATGGTTTACATCCTAAGGGAGCTGTGCGCCTCTCCTTCTCATCTCCTTCTTCCGCCCACAGGGAAATTCGACCGTTCCTGGGATGGCGCAACAGCAGGAGGAGCTTCCTGGCCGTCCCGGGCTCCGGGAAGGAAATCTGCTGCCGGTGAATGTCACCAGGAGAAGCTCCTGTGGATTTTCGGTGTTACTGGTGGCAGATGCAATCATACCAGCACTAATCCACCGGATTCCTGAGTTGGCTACAGTTTGCTGCAGGGGCAGGGCAGCCCCTCTGGGTTTCCTGGGTGCACGTGCAACAGATCCCATCAGTTAAATGTGCAGTACTGGGATCCAAGAAGTCCTCGTCACACACCCTTTTCCATAATTCCGGGCACAGAACTCGGAACAGACTAATTTTGACCTTAATGCCAAAAGACAATGTCGACGGAGCCGAAAACCTGCTGAAGTGGGAGAGAGACGAAAGAATGGGAAGTCCTCCTATTGCATTCGACTTTCTTTTTTTCCTCTCTGCGATTGGATTCCTGAGTGGGCTGCAGTTTCCTGTGGGGGATGGGCACCCCCTCCGGGTTTCCCATGCGCAAGTGCAACGGATCGAAAACCTGCGGGCGAATAGCACTGGGAGAAGCTCCTATGGATTTTCAGCACTACAAGTGACGAATGAGATCATACCAGCACTAATGCACTGGATCCCATCAAAACTCTGAAGTTAAATGTGCTTCGGCGAGAGTAGTACTAGGTGGGAAGTCCTCGTGTTGCATTCATCATTTTTTTTTTCCTTTCTCTGCGATCGGATTCCTGAGTTGGACGAAGTTTGCCGCGGGGGCAGGGCAGCCCCTCCGGCTTTCCTGTGCGCAAGTGCAACGGATGATCCCATCAATTAAATGTGTGGTAGTGGGATACGGGAAGTCCTCATCACACAGCCTTCTCCAAAATTCCGGGCACAAAACTCGGAATAGACTAATTTTGACCTTAATGCCAAAAGACAATGTCAATGGAGCCGAAAACCTGCGGGCAAATGGCATTGGAAGAAGCTCCTATGGATTTTTGGCGCCATAAGTCAGGGATGTGATCATACCAGCACTAATGCACACCGGATGTCATCAGAACTCCAAAGTTAAACGTGATTAGACGAGAGTAGTACTAGGATGGGTGACCTCTTGGGAAGTCCTCGTATTGCATTCAACTTTTTTTTTTCCTTTCTCTGCGATCGGATTCCTGAGTGGGCTGCAGTTTCCTGTGGGGGAAGGGCAGCCCCTCTGGGATTCCTGTGCGCAAGGGCAACGGATTGAAAACCCATGGGCGAATGGCACTGGGAGAAGCTCCTATGGATTTTCGGCGCTACAAGTGATGAATGAGATCATACCAGCACTAATGCACTGGATCCCATCAGAACTCTGAAGTTAAATGTGCTTCGGCGAGAGTAGTACTAGGTGGGAAGTCCTCGTGTTGCATTCATCTTTTTCTTTTTCCCTTTCTCTACATCGGATTCCTGAGTTGGCTGAAGTTTGCGGCAGGGGTAGGGCAGCCCCTCTGGCTTTCCTGCGCGCAAGTGCAACGGATCCCATCAGTTGAATGTGCAGTAGTGGGATATGGGAAGTCCTTAAACCACAGCCTTCTCCAAAATTCTGGGTACAAAATTCGGAACAGACTAATTTCGACCTTAATGCCAAAAGAAAATGTCGACGAAGCTGAAAACCTGCGGGCAAATGGCATTGGAAGAAGCTCCTATGGATTTTTGGCGCTATTAGTGATGGATGCGATCATATTAGCACTAATGCACCGGATCCAATCAGAATTCCGTGGTTAAACATGCTTGGGTGAGAGTGGTACTAGGATGGGTGACCTCCTGGGAAGTCCTCGTGTTGCATTTAACATTTTTTTTTCCTTTCTCTGCGATTGGATTCCTGAGTGGGCTGCAGTTTCCTGCGGGGGCAGGGCAGCCCCTCTGGGTTTCCTGTGCGCAAGTGCAACGGATTCCATCAGTTAAATGTGCAGTAGTGGGATCCGGGAAGTCCTCATCACACAGCCTTCTCCAAAATTCCGGGCACAAAACTCGGAACAGACTAATTTCGACCTTAATGCCAAAAGAAAATGTCGACGGAGCTGAAAACCTGCGGGCAAATGGCATTGGAAGAAGCTCCTATGGATTTTTGGTGCCATTAGTGATGGATGTGATCATATTAGCACTAATGCACCGGATCCAATCAGAATTCCGTGGTTAAACGTGCTTGGGCGAGAGTAGTACTAGGATGGGTGACCTCCTGGGAAGTCCTCGTGTTGCGTTTAACATTTTTTTTTCCTTTCTCTGCGATTGGATTCCTGAGTGGGCTGCAGTTTCCTGCGGGGGCAGGGCAGCCCCTCTGGGTTTCCTGTGCGCAAGTGCAACGGATTCCATCAGTTAAATGTGCAGTAGTGGGATCCGGGAAGTCCTCATCACACAGCCTTCTCCAAAATTCTGGGCACAAAACTTGGAACAGACTAATTTTGACCTTAATGCCAAAAGAAATTGTCGACGGAGCCGAAAACCTGCGGGCAAATGGCATCGAAAGAAGCTCCTATGGATTTTTGTCGCCATAAGTGATGGATGTGATCATACCAGCACTAATGCACCGGATCCAATCAGAATTCCGAAGTTAAACGTGCTTAGGCGAGAGTAGTACTAGAATGGGTCACATCCTGGGAAGTCCTCGTGTTGCATTCAACGTTCTTTTTCTCCTTTCTCTGCGATCGGATTCCGGAGTGGGCTGCAGTTTCCTGCGGGGGTAGGGCAGCCCCTCCGGGTTTCCTGTGCGCAAGTGCAATGGATCCTATCAGTTAAATGTGCAGTAGTGGGATCTGGGAAGTCCTCATCACACAGCCTTCTCCAAAATTCCAGGCACAAAACTCGGAACAGACTAATTTTGACCTTAATGCCAAAAGAAAATGTCGACAGAGCCAAAAAGCTGCGGGCAAATGGCATTGGAAGAAGCTCCTATGGATTTTTGGCGCCATAAGTGATGGATGTGATCATACCAGCACTAATGCACCGGATCCAATCAGAATTCCGAAGTTAAACGTGCTTAGGCGAGAGTAGTACTAGAATGGGTCACATCCTGGGAAGTCCTCGTGTTGCATTCAACGTTCTTTTTCTCCTTTCTCTGCGATCGGATTCCGGAGTGGGCTGCAGTTTCCTGCGGGGGTAGGGCAGCCCCTCCGGGTTTCCTGTGCGCAAGTGCAATGGATCCTATCAGTTAAATGTGCAGTAGTGGGATCTGGGAAGTCCTCATCACACAGCCTTCTCCAAAATTCCAGGCACAAAACTCGGAACAGACTAATTTTGACCTTAATGCCAAAAGAAAATGTCGACAGAGCCAAAAAGCTGCGGGCAAATGGCATTGGAAGAAGCTCCTATGGATTTTTGGCGCCATAAGTGATGGATGTGATCATACCAGCACTAATGCACCAGATCCAATCAGAATTCCGAAGTTAAACGTGCTTGGGCGAGAGTAGTACTAGAATGGGTGACATCCTGGGAAGTCCTCGTGTTGCATTCAACGTTCTTTTACTCCTTTCTCTGCGATCGGATTCTTGAGTGGGCTGCAGTTTCCTGCAGGGCAGGACAGCCCATCCCTGTTTCCTGTGCGCAAGTGCAACGGATCCCATCAGTTAAATATGCAGTAGTGGGATCCGGGAAGTCCTCATCACACAGCCTTCTCCAAAATTCCGGGCACAAAACTCGAAATAGACTAATTTTGACCTTAATGCCAAAAGAAATTGTCGATGGAGCCGAAAACCTGCGGGCAAATGGCATCGGAAGAAGCTCCTATGGATTTTTGGCGCCATAAGTGACGGATTCAATCATACCAGCACTAATGCTACGGATCCTATCAGAACTCCGAAGTTAAACGTGCTTGGGCGAGAGTAGTACTAGGATGGGTGACCTCCTGGGAAGTCCTCATGTTGCATTCCACTTTTTTTTTTTTCCTTTCTCTGCGATCGGATTCCTGAGTGGGCTGCAGTTTCCTGCGGGGGCAGGGCAGCCCCTCCCTGTTTCCTGTGCACAAGTGCAATGGATCCCATCGGTTAAATGTGTAGTAGTGGGATCCGGGAAGTCCTCATCTCACAGCCTTCTACAAAATTCCGGGCACAAAACTCGGAATAGACTAATTTTGACCTTAATGCCAAAAGACAATGTCGACGGAGCCGAAAACCTGCGGGCAAATGGCATTGCAAGAAGCTCCTATGGATTTTTGGTGCCATTAGTGACGGATGCGATCATACCAGCACTAATGCACCAGATCCCATCAGAACTCCGAAGTTAAACGTGCTTGGGCGAGAGTAGTAGTCGGATGGATGACCTCCTGGGAAGTCCTCATGTTGCATTCAACTTTTTTTTTTTTCCTTTCTCTGCGATCGGATTGCTGAGTGGGCTGCAGTTTCCTACGGGGGCAGGGCAGCCCCTCCCTGTTTCCTGTGCGCAAGTGCAATGGATCCCATCGGTTAAATGTGCAGTAGTGGGATCCAGGAAGTCCTCACCACACAGCCTTCTCCAAAATTCCGGGTACAAAACTCGGAATAGACTAATTTTGACCTTAATGCCAAAAGACAATGTCGACGGAGCCAAAAACCTGCGGGCAAATGGCATTGCAAGAAGCTCCTATGGATTTTTGGCGCCCAAGGTGACGGATGCGATCATACCAGCACTAATGCACTGGATTCCATCAGAACTCTGAAGTTAAATGTGCTTGGGCGAGAGTAGTGCTAGGATGGGTGACCTCCTGGGAAGTCCTTGTGTTGCATTCAATTTTTTTTTTTTCCTTTCTCTGCGATCGGATTCTTGAGCAGGCTGCAGTTTCTTGTGGGGGCAGGGCAGCCCATCCGGGTTTCCTGTGCACAAGTGCAACATATCCCATCAGTTAAATGTGCAGTACTGGGATCCGGGAAGTCCTCATCACACACCCTTCTCCAAAATTCCGGGCACAAAACTCAGAACAGACTAATTTTGACCTTAATGCCAAAAGAAATTGTCGACGGAGCCGAAAACCTGCGGGCAAATGGCAGCGGAAGAAGCTCCTATGGATTTTTCGCACCATAAGCGACGGATTCGATCATACCAGCACTAATGCAATGGATCCCATAAGAACTTTGAAGTTAAACATGCTGGGGCGAGAGTAGTACTAGGATGGGTGACCTCCTGGGAAGTCCTCGTGTTGCATTCCACTTTTTTTTTTACCTTTCTCTGCGATCAGATTCCTGAGTGGGCTGCAGTTTCCTGCGGGGGCAGGGCAGCCCCTCCCTGTTTCCTGTGCGCAAGTGCAATGGATCCCATCGGTTAAATGTGCAGTAGTGGGATCCGAGAAGTCCTCATCACATAGCCTTTTCCAAAATTCCGGGCACAAAACTCGGAATAGACTAATTTTGACTTTAATACCAAAAGACAATGTCGACGGAGCCGAAATCCTGCGGGCAAATGGCATTGCAAGAAGCTCCTATGGATTTTTGGCGCCATTAGTGATGGATGCGATCATACCAGCAGTAATGCATCGGATTCCATCAGAACTCCAAAGTTAAACGTGCTTGGGCGAGAGTTGTACTAGGATGGGTGACCTCCTGGGAAGCCCTCGTGTTGCATTCAACTTTTTTTTTTTTTTTTCTCTGCGATCGGATTCCTGAGTGGGCTGTAGTTTCCTGCGGGGGCAGGGCAGCCCCTTCCTGTTTCCTGTGCGCAAGTGCAATGGATCCCATCAGTTAAATGTGCAGTAGTGGGATCCGGGAAGTCCTCATCACACAACCTTCTCCAAAATTCCAGGCACAAATCTCGAAATAGACTAATTTTGAACTTAATGCCAAAAGACAATGTTGACGGAGCCGAAAACCTACGGGCAAATGGCATCAGAAGAAGCTCCCATGGATTTTTGGCGCCATAATTGACGGATGCGATCATACCAGCACTAATGCATCGGATTCCATCAGAACTATGAAGTTAAACATGCTTGGGCGAGAGTAGTACTAGGATGGGCGACCTCTTGGGAAGTCCTCGTGTTGCACTCAACTTTTTTTTTTTCCTTCCTCTGCGATCGGATTCCTGAATGGGCTGCCGTTTCCTGCGGGGGCAGGGCAGCCCCTCTGGGTTTCCCGTGCGTAAGTGCAACGGATCCCATCAGTAAAATGTGCAGTAGTGGGATCCGGGAAATCCTCATCACATAGCCTTCTCCAAAATTCTGGGCACAAAACTCGGAACAAACTAATTTTGACCTTAATGCCAAAAGGCAATGTCGACGGAGCCGAAAATCTGTGGGCGAATGGCACTGGGAGAAGCTCCTATGGATTTTTGGTGCTATAGGAGATGGATGTGATCATACCAGCACTAATGCACCGGATCCCATCAGAATGGGTGCGGAAAACCTGCTGAAGTGGGAGAGAGATGAAAGAATGGGCGAGTTTTCGCAAGCAATGCTGAACGGCAATCTTGGGGGAGCCTCGGAGGAACTAAAACAGCCGAATTTTGACCTGAGTGACAGGGCCAATGGAGAGCAGCTCGACTGGCAGCCTGATGGAACTTGGATCGAGCAGTGATGGGACTCTTCGGTCCACATGTGTCAGAAGTTGCAAAGGTTTATGTTCTCAGGGGGCTGTGCGCCACTCCTTTTTGTCTGCTTCTTCCGTCCACGGGGAAATTCGACCTTTCTTCGGACGGCGGAACCAAGGGAGGATCTTCCAGGCCGTCCTAGGCTCTATGAAGGAAATCTGCTGCAGGCGAATGGCACTGGGAGAAGCTCGTATGGATTTTCGGCGCTACAAGTGACAGATTTGATCATACCAGCACTAATGCACTGGATTCCATCAGAACTTTGAAGTTAAATGAGCTTGGGCAAGAGTAGTACTAGGATGGGTGACCTCTTGGGTAGTCTTCGTGTTGCATTCATCCTTTGTTTTTTCCTTTTTCTGCAATCGGATTCCAGAGTTGGCTGCAGCTTGCCGACGGGGTGGGGCAGCCCCTCCGGGTTTCCTGTGCGCAAGTGCAACAGATCCCATCTAGGTAGTCTTCATGTTGCATTCATCTTTTTTTTTTTCCTTTTTCTGCGATCGGATTCCTGAGTTGGCTGCATTTTGATGCGGGGGCAGGGCAGCCCCTCCGTGTTTCCTGTGCGCAAGTGCAACAGATCCCATCAGTTAAATGTGCAGTAGTGGGATCCAGGAAGTCTTCATCACACACCCTTTTCCAAAATTCTGGGCACAAAACTTGGAACAGACTAATGTTGACCTTAATGCCAAAAGTCAATGTCGACGGAGCCGAAAACCTGCTGAAGTGGGACAGAGACGAAAGAATGGGCGAGTTTTTGCAAGCAAGCAATGCTGAACGGCAATCTTGGGGAAGCCTCAGAGGCACTAAAACAGCCAAATTTTGACCCGAGTGACAGGGCCAATGGAGAGCAGCTCAACTGGCAGCCCGTTGGAGCTTGGATCGAGCAGTGACGGGACTCTTCAGTCCACGCGTGTCAAAAGTTGCAAAGGTTTATGTTCTCAGGGGGCTGTGCGCCACTCCTTCTCGGCTCCTTCTGCCCATGGGGAAATTCGACCGTTCTTGGGATGGCAGAACCGAGGGAGGATCTTCCAGGCCATCCTGGGCTCCAGGAAGGAAATCTGCTGCGGGTGAATGGCACTGGGAGAAGCTCCTGTGGATTTTTGGTGCAACAAGTGGCAGATGCAATCATACAAGCACTAATCCACTGGATCCCATTTATAACTCCAAAGTTAAACGTACTTGGGCGAGAGTAGTACTAGGATGGGTGACCTCTTGGGAAGTCCTTGTGTTGCATTCATCTTTTTTTTATTTCTTTCTCTGTGATCGGATTCTTGGGTTGGCTGCAGTTTGCTGCGGGGGCAAGGCTGCTCCTCAGGGTTTCCTGTGCGCAAGTGCAACCGATCCCATCAGTTAAATGCGTAGTACTGGGATCTGGGAAGTGCTCGTCACGCACCCTTCTCCAAAATTCAGAGCACAGAACTTTGGCACATAAACTCTATTGCCTTTGGTAGTGAGTAACCCATCTTCAAGCCAAAACCGGCGTGTCTTCCCACTACTTGCCAATTCCTTCAAACTCTTGGCTTGTGGGTCATGCTCCAATCCCTCCTTCACTTGTTCTACCAAAGGGAAGTTTGGGCTTGTGATGGCAGCTAGTTCGACCTTTCTACTCAATGCATTGGCCACCAAATTAGCCTTGCCCGGCTTATACTCCATCACAAAGTGAAATTCTGCCAAGAACGCTTGCCACCTCACTTGTTTTGGCGTCAACTTCTTCTGATTGAGGAATTAACTTGTGGCAATGTTGTCCGTCTTCACAATGAACTTGGACCCCAACAAGTAATGCCTCCAAGTTCGTAGGCAATGCACCACTGCAGTCATCTCCTTCTCCTGGACTATGTAACGGTGCTCGATTTCATTCAACTTGCGGCTCTCATATGCAATGGGATGCCCCTCTTGCATTAACACACCACCAATTGCAAAATCTGAAGCATCGGTCTGTACCTCATATGGTTTGGTGTGGTCGGGAAGAGCCAACATTGGCTCATCAGCTACTGCTTGCTTGAGCACTTCAAATGCTCTTTGGCATTTGGCATCCCAACTCCATGTTCGATTCTTTTTCAACAAATCAGTGAGCGGAGTGGCAATAGAGGAGTAGCCCTTTATAAATCTTCTATAATAATTGACGAGGCCTAAGAAGGATCGTACCTCAGTCACCTTCTTTGGTGGCTCCCAGTTATGGATGGCTTGCACCTTGGACTTGTCCAATCGTAGTTTGCCTCCACCGACAATGTGCCCCAGGAATGTGACCTCTTGTTGAGCAAAGGCACATTTCTCCCTCTTCACGTACAACTCATGCTCTCTTAGCACTTGGAAAACTTGTCGTAGATGTTTAATGTGCTCATCCAATGTCTTACTATAGACAATGATATCATCTAGATACATTACGACAAATTTATCCAAAAAGGACTGGAAGACTCGATTCATAAGAGTGCAAAATGTGGCAGGGGCATTAGTGAGTCCAAATGGCATAACTAAGAACTCAAAGGAGCCATACCCCGTAACACAAGTTGTCTTTGGCTCATCTCCTTCTGCAATCCTCACTTGGTAGTATCCCGATCTCAAATCCAGCTTTGTGAACCACTGTGCTTCGCCTAGCTGATCAGACAAGTCAGCTATCAATGCAATGGGATACTTATTCTTCACGGTGATTTTGTTAAGCGCCCGATAGTCGATGCACAACCGGAGTGACCCATCGTGCTTCTTTTGGAAAAGCATGGGTGCACCATAAGGAGCCTTTGATGGTTGAATGTAACCCACATCCAACAGCTCCTTAAGTTGCCTCCTGAGTTCCTCTAACTCTGGGGGTGCCATTCGGTAAGGCACCGCAGCAGGTGGTCTTGCACCAGGGACCAATTCTATCTTGTGGTCCACCTCACGTTTAGGTGGGAGCTTCTTAGGCAGTTCAGGAGGCATCACATCCTTAAACTCCTCCAGGACGTGAGAGACTTCCTTGGGTAGAGCATTTGATAAGGAAGTATCCTTTCCATCCTTCAAGGATACAAGGAAGGTGGGTTACACCTTCTTCGCCCCTTTTGAAAGCTACATGGCTGAAATTTGCCTAGATTGAAGGCCAGTTTCCCTAGCCAAAGGCACCATGCAGGTGTTGCCTTCTTCCAAGATACACATTGTGTTGACAAAAGGAATAGGAACGGCCTTAACACGATCCATAAACTCCATACCAAGCACAATTGGATAATCATCCATTGGTACGATAGAAAAATCTACAAGGCCACACCATTCGCCCATACGTACCTCTATACCATGAGCGATGCCAAAAATTGACTTTGGCTCTGAGTTTACTGCCTTAAGCCATCCTCGCTCCTTGTTGTAGTTGATGCCCAACCGTCTTGCGTCCTCTTCTTGGAGAAAGTTGTTGGAAGCTCCGGTATCCACTAAGGCTTTAACCACTTGGTTACTCACCTTTGCTTCCACGTATAATCATCCTCTCTTCTCGGTCTTAGGCACTTCAACCTTGGCTTTGATGGCATTGAGGATTTGCAAGGATCCCATCCTTGTCTCCTCACGTTGTTGCTGTCCCTCCCTTTCTTCAACTATGGCAGAAAGCTTGGCTTTCCTCAGGCAATCCCTTACCTTGTGCGGCTCGTTGCAAAAGTAGCATTTGAGAGGGGGCCTGTCACTGCTTTGACCCTCTTTGGTGTTCTTCCCTTCCTTAGGCCCATTATACTTGTGGAAACGCCCTTTGTTTGAGGGATTATCTCCCCCACTCTTTCCCTTGCCATCCTTGTCCTTGTGGGACTTGGGCTTTTCGGACCTCTTGAACTCTATTAGCGACTCGGCAATGGAAATAGCGGTGGTGAGATCTTGAACACCATGTCTTTGGATCTCCATCTTCGCCCAATTTTGTAAGCCATCTTTGAACGCAAAGAATGCTTCCTTGTCGGGATAATCGGGAATTTCCAGCAACACTTCGGAGAATTCCTTCACATACTCTCGTATGCTCCCCTTTTGTTGAAGACGCCTTAACTTCGCTCTCGCCTCTTCCTCGGCATTCTCTAGATAGAATTGCCGCTTGAGTTCTTTCTTGAACTCATCCCATTTGTTGATGATGCAAGTGCCCCTTTCGATATCACTATACCTCCTTCTCCACCATACCATTGCGGTATCCATGAGGTATAAGGTGGCACTATCAATCTTCTTGGCATCCTCCGTGACACCAAGTGCCTTAAAGTATTGCTCCAAGCTCCATAGGAAGTTATCAACTTCCTTCACGTTCCTTGACCCGTTGTATGCCTTGGATCTTGGAACATCCACCTTTGAAGAAGCAACTACCGTTGGCAAGGCAATGCTTCCACCTTGAGCAACTGCCTTTTTGCAAAGGACCAGCTCATCCTTGGTCTCCTTCAACTTGTTAGAGACTTGTTCGAGCTCTTCCTTCAATGTCACAACCTCACATTGGAGGGTCTCTTCCAGGGTCTTCACTTGGTCTAGATACCTTGATAAGGCCTAGTTCAAGGCACCTTGCATCTCCTCACGAAGCTCTTCACTCTCCCTCTCGAGCTCGTCGATGCGTTGGTCTACCACCTCAAACTTTTCCTGCCCATCCGTCATAGCAAGCTCAACCTTTGCGAGCCTTGCATTGGTGTCTTCCAAGACATCCCTCGACCTTGATCTCCCTCTTTTAGGTTGCTTCAGGGCTTCTTCAATCACGTGGGTAGTCTCACTGTGTGGACCAGACATCCTTATCAATAGAGTGTGCTTGCGGCTTGTAGAAACTGAGCTTTGATACCACTTGTCACAGACTTGGCCTTGATCAACCAACGACCCACGCGGCACTAGCAATTCACTTGACTCAAATGCTAGTTCAGCCTTCTCCGAGAGCTAGAATGCTACTAGTGGAAGATAGAAAAGAAGCACACAAAGTAGACAAGAGATATGGAAAACTTGGAGAATGTAACTACACTATTGCTTGGATTGTTCTTGGATGCTTTACAAGTGAAGTCCCTAAGGCTATATATAGTTGTCCACCTCCTCAACAGAAGGTCAAGATCTATTTAATCTAACGGTCCCTTATCCTCCTTCTAGAGTATTCTACCTAACTCTACGTTCTTCAAGAAGATAAAAGAGTTATCTACAAGATTCTAGAGGCTTCCACCTAATTCTGGAATTTTGGGGTGGTGGCTGGAATAAGCCTCTTTAAATAATTCAAATTTGGGCAGAATCACGTGGCGCATGACAACGTGCATCAAAAGTTACGACAGTTTACATTCTAAGGGGGCTGTGCACCTCTCCTTCTTGTCTCCTTCTTCCGCCCATGGGGAAATTCGACCGTTCCTGGGATGGCGGAACAGCAGGAGGAGCTTCCCGGCCGTTCCGGGCTCCCCGAAGGAAATCTGCTGCAGGCGAATGTCACCAGGTGAAGCTCCTGTGGACTTTCGGTGCTACGGGTGGCGGATGCAATCATACCAGGACTAATCCACCGGATCCCATTTAACACTCCGAAGTTAAACATGCTTGGGCGAGAGTAGTGCTAGGATGGGTGACCTCCTGGGAAGTCCTCATGTTGCATCTCTCCTTCTTTTTCCTTTCTCTGCGCCCGGATTCCCAGGTCGGTGGCAGTTTGCTGCGGGGGGAGGGCAGCCCCACGGGGTTTCCTGCGCGCAAGTGCAATGGATCCCATCAGTTAAACGTGCAGTATTGGGATCCGGGAAGTCCTCGTCTTGCACCCTTCTCTTAAATTCCTGGCACGAAACTTGGAATGGACAAATTTTGACCAGAATGCCGAACGACAATGTCGACGGAGCCCAAAACCTGCTGAAGTGGGAGAGAGACGAAAGAACGGGCTAGTTTTCGCAAACAATGCTGAACGGCAATCTTGAGGAAGCCTCGGAAGCATTGAAGCAGCCCAATTTTGACCCGAGCAATGGGGCCAATGGAGCTCGGAACGAGGTTTCCATTGAGCGGTGATGGGACTCGTGGGTCCACGCGCGTCAAAAGTTACAGCGGTTTACGTTCTCGGGGGGCTATGCGCCTCTCCCTCTCGGCTCTTTCTTCTCTCCGTGGGGAAATTTGACCATTCCTGGGATGGCGGAACCTCTTGGGAAGTCCTTGTGTTGCATCTCTCCTTCCTTTTCCTTTCTCTGCGCTCGAATTCCCGGGTCGGCGGCAGTTTGCTGCGGGGGGAGGGCAGCCCCACGGGGTTTCCTGCGCACAAGAGCAATGGATCCCATCAGTTAAATGTGCAGTACTGGGATCCGGGAAGTCCTCGTCTTGCACCCTTCTCCTAAATTTTGGGCACAAAACTTGGAATGGACGAATTTTGACCAAAATGCCGAACGACAATGTCGACGGAGCCCAAAACATGCTGAAGCGGGAGAGAGATGAAAGAACGGGCTAGTTTTTGCAAACAATGCTGAACGGCAATCTTGGGGAAGCCTCGGAAGCATTGAAGCAACCCAATTTTGACCGGAGCAACGGCGCCAATTGAGCTCGGAATGAGGTTTGCATCGAGCGGCAATGGGACTCATGGGTCCCGTGTGTCAAAAGTTATGACGGTTTATGTTCTCGGGGGGCTGTGCGCCTCTCCCTCTCGGCTCTTTCTTCCGTCTGCGGGGAAATTCCACTGTTCCTGGGACGACGGAACTGCAGGAGGAGCTCCCGGGCTCCGCGAAGGAAATCTCCTGCGGACGGACAGCGCCAGGAGAAGCTCCTGGGAATTTCCGACGCTGAGGGTGGTGGGTGCAATCATACCAGCACTAATGCACCGGATCCTATAGGAACTTCGAAGTTATAAGTGCTTGGGCAAAGGTAGTGCTAGGATGGGTGACCTCATTGGAAGTCCTCGTGTTGCACATCTCCATCTTTTTCCTTTCCTTGTGCTCGGATTCCCAGGTCTGCAGCAGTTTGCTACAGGGGGAGGGCAGCCCTTCGGGGTTTCCTGCACGCAAGTGTAACAGATCCCATCAGTTAAACGCGCAGTACTGGGTTCTGGGAAGTCCTCATCACGCACCCTTCTCCAAAATTCCGGGCACGGAACTCAGAACGGATGAATTATGACCAGAATGTCGAACAACAATGTCGACGGAGCCAAAAACCTGCTGAAGCGGGAGAGAGACGAAAGAACGGGCAAGTTTTTGCAAGCAATGCTGAATCGGCAATCTTTGGGAAGCCTCAGAAGCACCGACACAGCTGAATTTTGACCCGAGTGACGGGTCCAATGGAGCTAGGAACGAGCTTTCCATCGGCGATGGGACTCATGGGTCCAGGCACGTCAAAAGTTACGATGGTTTATGTTCTCAGGGGGCTGTGCACCACTCCTTCTCGTCTCCTTCTTCCGCCCACAGGGAAATTCGACCATTCCTAGGATGCCCGAACCGAGGGAGGATCTTCCAGGCCATCCCGGGCTCTGCAAAGGAGATCTGCTGTGCACAAATGGCACCAGGAGAAGCTCCTATGGATTTTCGGCACTACAACTGATGGATGTGATCGTAGCAGCACTAATGCACTGGATCCCATCATAACTCCGAAGTTAAACGTGCTTGGGCGAGAGTAGTACTAGGATGGGTGAACTCTTGGGAAGTCCTCATGTTGCATTCTTTCTTTTTTTTCCTTTCTCTGCGATCGGATTCCCTAATTTTGACCTGAAGGCCAAACGACAATGTCGACGGAGCCGAAAACCTGCTGAAGTGGGAGAGAGACGAAAGAATGGGTGAGTTTTCTGCAAACAATGCTGAACGGCAATTTTGGGGAAGCCTCAGAGGCACTAAAACAGCCGAATTTTGAGCCAAGTGACAGGGCCAATGGAGAGCAGCTCAACTGGTAGCCTGATGAAGCTCAGATCAAGTGGTGACGGGACTTTTTGGTCCACACGGGTCAAAAGTTGCGACAGTTTATCTTCTCGGGGGCTGTGCGCCTCTCCTTCTTGGCTCCTTCTTCTGTCCGCGGGGAAATTTGATAGTTCTTGGGACAGCAGAACCGCAGGAGGAGCTTCCGGGCCATCTCGGGCTCCGCGAAGGAAATCTGCAGCGGGCGGATGGCACCGGGAGAAGCTCCTGAGGATTTCCAGCGCTGCGGATGGCAGGTGCGATCATACGATCAATAATGCACTGGATCTCATCAGAACTCCAAAGTTAAACGTGCTTGTGCGATAGTAGTACTAGGATGTGTCTGTTTGCATTCGGAATCCCTAGTCAGTGTCTGTTTGCTGCAAGCGGAGGGTAGTCCCTCGGGGTTTCCTGCCCGCAAGTGCAAGGGATCCCATCAGTTGAACGCAAAGTACTGGGATCCGGGAAGTCCTCGTCTCAGACCCTTCACCAAAATTCCGGGCACGGAACTTGGAGCAGACTAATTTTCACCTGAATGCCAAATGACAATGTCGACAGAGCCCAAAACTTGCTGAAGCGGGAGAGTGATGAAAGAACGGGCGAGATTTCGTAAACAATGCTTAATGGCAATCTTGGGGAAGCCTCGGAAGCATTGAAATACCTGAATTTTGGCCCGAGTGATGGGGCCAATGGAGAGCAGCTCGACTAGCAGCCTTATGGAGCTTGAATCAAGCGGTGAGGGGACTCTTCGGTCCACATGCGTCAAAAGTTGCGACAGTTTACATTCTCAGGGGCTGTGCGCCACTCCTTCTCGTCTCCTTTTTCCACCCACTGGGAAATTCGACCGTTCCTGGGATGGCGGAACAGCGGGAGGAGCTTCCCAGCCATCCGGGCCTCCGCAAAGGAAATCTGCTGTGGGCGAATGTCACCAGGAGAAGCTCCTGTGGATTTTCGGCACTACGGGTGGCAGATGCAATCATACCAGCACTAATCTACCGGATTCCTGAGTTGGCTGCAGTTTGCTGCGGGGGCAGGGCAGCCCCTCTGGGTTTCCTGTGTGCAAGTGCAATGGATCCCATCAGTTAAATGTGCAGTACTAGGATCTGGGAAGTCCTTGTCACACACCCTTCTCCAAAATTCTGAGCACAGAACTTGGAACAGACTAATTTTAACCTTAATGCCAAAAGACAATGTTGACAGAGCCGAAAACCTGCTGAAGTGGGAGAGAGGCAAAAGAATGGACGAGTTTTCGCAAGCAATGCTGAACGGCAATCTTGGGGAAGCCTTGGAGGCACTAAAACAGCCGAATTTTGACCCGAGTGACAGGGCCAATGGAAAGCAGCATGACTGGCAGCCCGATGGAGCTTGGATCGAGCGGTGACGGGACTCCTTGGTCCACGTGTGTCAAAAATTGCAAAGGTTTATCTTCTCAGGGGGATGTGCGCCACTCCTTCTCATCTCCTTTTTCTGCCCACGGGAAAATTCGACCATTCTTGGGACAGCAGAACCGAGGGAGGATCTTCCAGGCCATCCTGGGCTCCGCGAAGGAAATCTGCTGTGGGCAAATGGCACTGGGAGAAGCTCCTATGGACTTTCAGCACTACAATTGATGGATGCAATCATACTAACACTAATGCAGCAGATCCCATCAAAACTCCGAAGTTAAACGTGCTTGGGTGAGAGTAGTACTAGGATTGGTGACCTCCTGAGAAGTCCTCATGTTGCATTCATCTTCTTTTTTCCTTTCTGTGCAATCGGATTCCTGAGTCGGCTGCAGTTTGCTGCGGGGGCAGGGCAGCCCCTCCGGGTTTCCTGTGCGCAAGTGCAACGGATCCCATCAGTTAAATGTGCAGTAGTGGGATCCGGGAAGTCCTCATCACACACCCTTCCCCAAAATTCCGGGCACAAAACTGGGAACAGACTAATTTTGACCTTAATGCCAAAAGGCAATGTCGACAGAGCCGAAAACCTGCGGGCGAATGGCACTGGGAGAAGCTCCTATGGATTTTCGGCGCTACAAGTGACGAATGCGATCATACCAGCACTAATGCACCGGATCCCATCAGAACTCTGAAGTTAAACGTGCTTGGGTGAGAGTAGTACTAGGTGGGAAGTCCTCCTGTTGCATTCATCTTTTATTCTTCCTTTCTCTGCAATCAGATTCCTGAGTAGGCTGTAGTTTGCTGTGGGAGCAGGGCAGCCCCTCCGGGTTTCCTGTGCTCAAGTGCAATGGATCCCATCAGTTAGAGGTGCAGTACTGGGATCCGGGAAGTCCTCATCACACACCCTTCTCCAAAATTCTGGGCACAGAACTTGGAACAGACTAATTTTGACCTGAATGCCAAACGACAATGTCGAGGGAGCCGAAAACCTGCTGAAGTGGGAGAGAGACGAAAGAACAGGCGAGTTTTCGCAAGCAATGCTGAGCGGCAATCTTGGGGAAGCCTCAGAGGCACTAACACAGCCGAATTTTGGTCCGAGTGACAGGGCCAATGGAGAGCAGCTCAACTGGCAGCCCGATCGAGCTTGGACCGAGCGGTGAGGGGACTTTTTGGTCCATGCGCATCAAAAGTTGTGACGGTTTACCTTCTCGGGGGGCTGTGCGCCTCTCCTTCTTGGCTCCTTCTTCCACCCGCAGGGAATTTCGATAGTTCCTGGGATGGCAGAACTGCAGGAGGAGCTTGCAGGCTGTCTCGGGCTCCGCGAAGGAAATCTGCTGCTGGCAGATGGCACCGGGAGAAGATTCTGAGGATTTCCAGTGCTGCGGGTGGTGGGTGTGATCATACCATCAATAATGGCCCGGATCTCCTCATGTTGCATTCATCTTTTTTCTTTCCTTTCTCTGCGATCAGATTCCTGAGTTTGCTGCAGTTTGCTGCGGGGGCAGGGCAGCCCCTCTGGGTTTCCTGTGTGCAAGTGCAATGGATCCCATCAGTTAAATGTGCAGTACTGGGATCCGGGAAGTCCTCGTCACACACCCTTCTCCAAAATTCCGGGCACAAAACTCAGAACAGACTAATTTTGACCTTAATGCCAAAAGACAATGTCAATGGAGCCGAAAACCTGCTGAAGTGGGAGAGAGACAAAAGAATGGGCGAGTTTTCGCAAGCAATGCTGAACGGCAATCTTGGGGAAGCCTCGGAGGCACTCCTTCTCGTCTCCTTCTTCCGCCCACGGGGAAATTCGACCGTTCCTAGGACAGTGGAACCGAGGGAGGATCTTCCAGGTCGTCTCGGGCTCTGCAAAGGAAATGTTTGGGCGAATGGCACTGGGAGAAGCTCCTATGGATTTTCGGCACTACAAGTGACGGATGCGATCATACCAACACTAATGCACCGGATCCCATCAGAACAACAAAGTTAAACACGTTTGTGCGAGACTAGTACTAGGATGGGTGACCTCCTAGGAAGTCCTCGTGTTGCACCCTTTGTTATTCTTCATTTCACTGTGCTCGGATTCCCGGGTCGGCGGCAGTTTGCTGCGGGGCCAGGGCAGCCCCTCGGGGCTTCCTGCGTGCAAGTGCAATGGATCCCATCAGTCAAACATACAGTACTGGGATCCGAGAAGTCCTCGTCTTGCACCCTTCACCAAAATTCTGGGCACGGAACTCAGAACGGACGAATTATGACCAGAATGCCAAAGGACAATGTCGACGGAGCCCAAAACCTGCTGAAGCAGGAGAGAGACGAAAGAACGGGCGAGTTTCTACAAACAATGCTGAACGGCAATCTTGGGGAAGCCTTGGAAGCAGTGAAAAAGCCGAATTTTATCCTGCACGACGGGGCCAATGGAGCACAGCTTGACTGGCTGCCTGATGGAGCTCAGAACAAGCTTCCATCAAGCGGTGACGGGACTCTTGGGTCCACACGCGTCAAAAGTTATGACGGTTTACGCTCTTGGGGGGCTGTGTGCCTCTCTTTCTCAGCACCTTCCTCTGCCTGCGGGGAAATTCAATCGTTCCTGGGATGACAGAACCACGGGAGGAGCTTCCGGGCCATCTCAGGCTCCGCGAAGGAAATCTGCTGCATGTGGAAGGTGCCGAGTGAAGCTACTGTGGATTTCCAGCTCTGCAGCTGATGGGTGCAATCATACCAGCACTAACACACAGGATCCCATCAGAACTCTGAAGTTAAATATGCTTAGGCAAGAGTAGTACTAGGATGGGTGACCTCCTGGGAAGTCCTGGTGTTGCATCTATCACGATCGTTTCTGCGGTTTGCTGCGGTGGCAGGGCAGCCCCTCGGGGTTTCCTGCACGCAAGTGCAACGGATCCCATCGGTTAAATGTGCAGTACTGGGATCCAGGAAGCCCTTGTCTCGCACCTTTCTCCTAAATTCTGGGCACGGAACTCCGGACAGATGAATTTTGACCAGAATGCCGAGCGACAAAGTCAACAGAGCCCAAAACCCGCTGAAACGGGTGAGAGATGAAAGAACAAGGGAGTTTTTGCAAACAATGCCGTATGGCAATCTTGGGGAAGTATCAAAAGCACTAAAACAGCTGAATTTTGACCCAAGCGACGGGGCCAATGGAGCTAGGAACGAGCCTTCCATGGAGTGGTGATGGGACTCGCGCGTCCACGCGTGTCAAAAGTTACGACGGTTTACATCCTAAGGGAGCTGTGCGCCTCTCCTTCTCATCTCCTTCTTCCGCCCACAGGGAAATTCGACCATTCCTGGGATGGCGCAACAGCGGGAGGAGCTTCCCTGCCGTCCCGGGCTCCGCGAAGGAAATCTGCTGCGGGTGAATGTCACCAGGAGAAGCTCCTGTGGATTTTCGGTGCTACGGGTGGCAGATGCAATCATACCAGCACTAATCCACCGGATTCCTGAGTTGGCTACAGTTTGCTGCAGGGGCAGGGCAGCCCCTCTGGGTTTCCTGGGTGCACGTGCAACAGATCCCATCAGTTAAATGTGCAGTACTGGGATCCAAGAAGTCCTCATCACACACCCTTTTCCATAATTCTGGGCACAGAACTCGGAAAAGACTAATTTTGACCTTAATGCCAAAAGACAATGTCGACGGAGCCGAAAACCTGCTGAAGTGGGAGAGAGACGAAAGAATGGGAAGTCCTCGTATTGCATTCCACTTTTTTTTTTCCTTTCTCTGCGATTGGATTCCTGAGTGGGCTGCAGTTTCCTGTGGGGGATGGGCACCCCCTCCGAGTTTCCCATGCGCAAGTGCAATGGATCGAAAACCTGTGGGCATATAGCACTGGGAGAAGCTCCTATGGATTTTCGGCACTACAAGTGACGAATGAGATCATAACAGCACTAATGCACTGGATCCCATCAAAACTCTGAAGTTAAATGTGCTTTGGCGAGAGTAGTACTAGCTGGGAAGTCCTCGTGTTGCATTCATCATTTTTTTTTTCCTTTCTCTGCGATCGGATTCCTCAGTTGGATGAAGTTTTCCGCGGGGGCAGGGCAGCCACTCCGGCTTTCCTGTGCGCAAGTGCAACGGATGATCCCATCAATTAAATGTGCGGTAGTGGGATACGGGAAGTCCTCATCACACAGCCTTCTCCAAAATTCTGGGCACAAAACTCGGAATAGACTAATTTTGACCTTAATGCCAAAAGACAATGTCGATGGAGCCGAAAACCTGCGGGCAAATGGCATTGGAAGAAGCTCCTATGGATTTTTGGCACCATAAGTCATGGATGTGATCATACCAGCACTAATGCACCGGATGTCATCAGAACTCCAAAGTTAAACGTGATTAGACGAGAGTAGTACTAGGATGGGTGACCTCTTGGGAAGTCCTCGTATTGCATTCAACTTTTTTTTTTTCCTTTCTCTGCGATCGGATTCCTAAGTGGGCTGCAGTTCCCTGTGGGGGAAGGGCAGCCCTTCTGGGTTTCCTGTGCGCAAGGGCAACGGATCGAAAACCCGCGGGCGAATGGCACTGGGAGAAGCTCCTATGGATTTTCGGCGCTACAAGTGACGAATGAGATCATACCAGCACTAATGCACCGGACCCATCAAAACTCTGAAGTTAAACGTGCTTCGACGAGAGTAGTACTAGGTGGGAAGTCTTCGTGTTGCATTCATCTTTTTTTTTTTCCTTTCTCTACGATCGGATTCCTGAGTTGGCTGAAGTTTGCGGCAGGGGCAGGGCAGCCCCTCTGGCTTTCCTGTGCGCAAGTGCAACGGATCCCATTAGTTGAATGTGCAGTAGTGGGATACGGCAAGTCCTCAAACCACAGCCTTCTCCAAAATTCCGGGGACAAAACTCAGAACAGACTAATTTCGACCTTAATGCCAAAAGAAAATGTCGACGGAGCTGAAAACCTGCAGGCAAATGGCATTGGAAGAAGCTCCTATGGATTTTGGTGCCATTAGTGATGGATGCGATCATATTAGCACTAATGCACCAGATCCAATCAGAATTCCGTGGTTAAACGTGCTTGGGTGAGAGTAGTACTAGGATGGGTGACCTCCTGGGAAGTCCTCCTGTTGCATTTAACATTTTTTTTTTCCTTTCTCTGCGATCGGATTCCTGAGTGGGCTGCAGTTTCCTGCGAGGGCAGGGCAGCCCCTCTGGGTTTCCTGTGCGCAAGTGCAACGGATTCCATCAGTTAAATGTGCAGTAGTGGGATCCAGGAAGTCCTCATCACACAGCCTTCTCCAAAATTCCGGGCACAAAACTTGGAACAGACTAATTTTGACCTTAATGCCAAAAGAAATTGTTGACGGAGCCAAAAACCTGCGGGCAAATGGCATCGGAAGAAGCTCCTATGGATTTTTGGCACCATAAGTGATGGATGTGATCATACCAGCAATTATGCACCGGATCCAATCAGAATTCCGAAGTTAAACGTGCTTGGGCGAGAGTAGTACTAGAATAGGTGACATCCTGGGAAGTCCTCGTGTTGCATTCAACATTTTTTTTCTCCTTTCTCTGCGATCGGATTCCTGAGTGGGCTGCAGTTTCCTGCGGGGGCAGGACAGCCCCTCCCTGTTTCCTGTGCACAAGTGCAACGGATCCCATCGGTTAAATGTGCAGTAGTGGGATCCGGGAAGTCCTCACCACACAGCCTTCTCCAAAATTCCGGGCACAAAACTCAGAATAGACTAATTTTGACCTTAATGCCAAAAGACAATGTCGACGGAGCCAAAAACCTGCGGGCAAATGGCATTGAAAGAAGCTCCTATGGATTTTTGGCGCCCTAAGTGACGGATGCGATCATACCAGCACTAATGCACCAGATTCCATCAGAACTCCGAAATTAAACGTGCTTAGGCAAGAGTAGTACTAGGATGGGTGACCTCCTGGGAAGTCCTCGTGTTGCATTCAATTTTTTTTTTTCCTTTCTCTGCGATCGGATTCTTGAGCAGGCTGCAGTTTCTTGTGGGGGCAGGGCAGCCCGTCCGGGTTTCCTGTGCGCAAGTGCAACAGATCCCATCAGTTAAATGTGCAGTACTGGGATCCGGGAAGTCCTCATCACACAGCCTTCTCCAAAATTCCGGGCATAAAACTCGGAACAGACTAATTTTGACCTTAATGCCAAAAGAAATTGTCGACAGAGCCGAAAACCTGCGGGCAAATGGCATCGGAAGAAGCTCCTATGGATTTTTGGCGCCATAAGCGATGGATTCGATCATACCAGCACTAATGCAACGGATCCCATAAGAACTTTGAAGTTAAACGTGCTGGGGCGAGAGTAGTGCTAGGATGGGTGACCTCCTGGGAAGTCCTCGTGTTGTATTCCACTTTTTTTTTTACCTTTCTTTGCGATCGGATTCCTGAGTGGGCTGCAGTTTCTTGCAGGGGCAGTGCAGCCCCTCCCTGTTTCCTGTGCGCAAGTGCAATGGATCCCATCGGTTAAATGTGCAGTAGTGGGATCCGGGAAGTCCTCATCACACAGCCTTCTCCAAAATTCCGGGCACAAAACTCAGAATAGACTAATTTTGACTTTAATGCCAAAAGACAATGTTGACGGAGCCGAAATCCAGCGGGCAAATGGCATTGCAAGAAGCTCCTATGGATTTTTGGCGCCATTAGTGACGGATGCGATCATACCAGCAGTAATGCACCGGATCCCATCAGAACTCCAAAGTTAAACGTGCTTGGGCGAGAGTTGTACTAGGATGGGTGACCTCCTGGGAAGCCCTCGTGTTGCATTCAACTTTTTTTTTTTTCTCTCTGCGATCGGATTCCTGAGTGGGCTGAGTTTCCTGCGGGGGCAGGGCAGCCCCTCCCTGTTTCCTGTGCGCAAGTGCAATGGATCCCATCGGTTAAATGTGCAGTAGTGGGATCCGGGAAGTCCTCATCACACAACCTTCTCCAAAATTCCGGGCACAAAACTCAAAATAGACTAATTTTGAATTTAATGCCAAAAGACAATGTCGACGGAGCTGAAAACCTGTGGGCAAATGGCATCAGAAGAAGCTCCTATGGATTTTTGGCGCCACAATTGACGGATGCGATCATATCAGCACTAATGCACCGGATTCCATCAGAACTATGAAGTTAAACGTGCTTGGGCGAGAGTAGTACTAGGATGGGTGACCTCCTTGGAAGCCCTCGTGTTGCATTCAACCTTTTTTTTTTTTTTTCTCTGCGATTGGATTCCTGAGTGGGCTGAGTTTCCTGCGGGGGCAGGGCAGCCCCTCCCTGTTTCCTGTGCGCAAGTGCAATGGATCCCATCGGTTAAATGTTCAGTAGTGGGATCCGGGAAGTCCTCATCACACAACCTTCTCCAAAATTCCGGGCACAAAACTCGAAATAGACTAATTTTGAACTTAATGCCAAAAGACAATGTCGACGGAGCCGAAAACCTGCAGGCAAATGGCATCAGAAGAAGCTCCTATGGATTTTTGGCGCCATAATTGACGGATGCAATCATATCAGCACTAATGCACCAGATTCCATCAGAACTATGAAGTTAAACGTGCTTGGGCGAGAGTAGTACTAGGATGGGTGACATCTTGGGAAGTCCTCGTGTTGCACTCAACTTTTTTTTTTTCGTTTCTCGGCGATCGGATTCCTGAGTGGGCTGCCGTTTCCTGCGGGGGCAGGGCAGCCCCTCTGGGTTTCCTGTGCACAAGTGCAACAGATCCCATCAGTTAAATGTGCAGTAGTGGGATCCGGGAAGTCCTCATCACACAGCCTTCTCCAAAATTCCGGGCACAAAACTCGGAACAGACTAATTTTGACCTTAATTCCCAATGAAAATGTCAACAGAGCAAAAAACCTGCGGGCAAATGGCATTGGAAGAAGCTCCTATGGATTTTTGGCGCCATTAGTGACGGATGCAATCATACCAGCACTAATGCACCGGATCCCATCAGAACTCTGAAGTTAAACGTGCTTGTGCGAGAGTAATATTAGGATGGGTGACCTCCTGAGAAGTCCTCGTGTAGCATTCAACATTTTTTTTTTCCTTTCTCTGCAATCGGATTCCTGAGTGGGCTGCAGTTTCCTATGGGGGAAGGGCAGCCCCTTCGGGTTTCCTATGCGCAAGTGCAATGGATCGAAAACCTGCAGGGCGAATGGCACTGGGAGAAGCTCCTATGGATTTTCAGTGCTACAAGTGACGATTGAGATCATACCAGCACTAATGCAACGGATCCCATCAGAACTCTGAATTAAATGTGCTTCGGCGAGAGTAGTACTAGGTGGGAAGTCCTCGGGTTGCATTCAACTATTTTTTTTTCCTTTCTCTGCGATCGGATTCCTGAGTGGGCTGTAGTTTCCTGCAGGGGCAGGGCAACCCCTCCGGGTTTCCTGTGGGCAAGTGCAACGGATCCCATCAGTTAAATGTGCTGTAGTGGGATCCGGGAAGTCCTCATCACACAGCCTTCTCCAAAATTCCGGGCACAAAACTCGGAACAAACTAATTTTGACCTTAATGCCAAAAGAAAATGTCGACGGAGCCGAAAACCTGCGGGCAAATGGCATTGGAAGAAGCTCCTATGGATTTTTGGCACCATACGTGACGAATGCGATCATACCAGCTCTAATGCACCGTATCCCATCAGAACTGCGAAGTTAAACGTACTTGGGTGAGAGTAGTACTAGGATGGGTGACCTCCTGGGATGTCCTCGTGTTACATTGAACTTTTTGTTTTCTTTTCTCTGCGATTGGATTCCTGAGTGGGCTGCAGTTTCCTGTGGGGGAAGGGCAGCCCCTCTGGGTTTCCTGTGCACAAGTGCAACGGATTGAAAACCTGCGGGTGAATGGCACTGGGCGAAGCTCTTATGGATTTTAGGCGCTACAAGTGACGATTGAGATCATACCAGCACTAATGCACTAGATCCCATCAGAACTCTGAAGTTAAATGTGCTTTCGGCGAGAGTAGTACTAGGTGGGAAGTCCTCGTGTTGCATTCATCTTTTTATTTTTTCCTTTCTTTGCAATCAGATTCCTGAGTTGGCTGAAGTTTGCTGCGGGGGTAGGGCAGCCCCTCCGGCTCTCCTGTGCGCAAGTGCAACGGATCCCATCAGTGAAATGTGCAGTAGTGGGATCCGGGAAGTCCTCATCACACACCCTTCTCCAAATTTCCGGGCACAAAACTTGGAATAGACTAATTTTGACCTTAATGCCAAAAGAAAATGTCGACGGAGCCGAAAACCTGCGGGCGAATGGCACTGGAAGAAGCTCCTATGGATTTTCGGCGCTATAAGTGCGATCATACCAGCACTAATGCACCGGATCCCATCAGAAGTCCGACGTTAAACGTGCTTGGGTGAGAGTAGTACTAGGATGGGTGACCTCCTAGGAAGTCCTCGTGTTGCATTCAACTTTTTTTTTTTCCTTTCTCTGCGATCGGATTCCTGAGTGGGCTGCAGTTTCCTGCGGGGACAGGGCAGCCCCTCCGGGTTTCCTGTGCGCAAATGCAACGGATCCCATCAGTTAAATGTGCAGTAGTGGGATCCGGGAAGTCCTCATCACACAGCCTTCTCCAAAATTCCGGGCACAATACTCGGAACAGACTAATTTTGACCTTAATGCCAAAAGAAAATGTCAACAGAGCCGAGAACCTGCGGGCAAATGGCATTGGAAGAAGCTCCTATGGATTTTTGGTGCCATTGTGCCGGATGCGATCATACCAGCACTAATGCAGCGGATCCCATCAGAACTCCGAAGTTAAACATGCTTGGGCGAGAGTAGTACTAGGATGGGTGACTTCTTGGGATGTCCTTGTTTTCCATTCATCTTTTTTTTTCCTTTCTCTGCGATCAGATTCCTGAGTTCGCTGCAGTTTGCTGCGGGGGCAGGGTAGCCCCTCTGGGTTTCCTGTGTGCAACTGCAACCGATCCCATCAGTTAAATGTGCAGTACCGAGATCCAGGAAGTCCTCATCACACACCCTTCTCGAAAATTCCAGGCCCAAAACTCGGAATAGACTAATTTTGACCTTAATGCCAAGAGACAAAAGGCAATGTTGACGGAGCCAAAAATCTGCGGGCGAATTGCACTGGGAGAAGCTCCTATGGATTTTTGGTGCTATAGGAGATGGATGTGATCATACCAGCACTAATGCACTGGATCCCATCAGAATTCTGAAGTCAAACGTACTTGGGCGAGAGTAGTACTAGGATGGGTGACCTCCTGGGATGTCCTTGTTTTGCATTCATCTTTTTTTTTTCCTTTCTCTGCGATCAGATTCCTGAGTTCGCTGCAGTTTGCTGCGGGGGCAGGGCAGCCCCTCTGGGTTTATTGTGCTCAAGTGCAACAGATCCCATCAGTTAAATGTGCAGTACTGGGATCCAGGAAGTCCTCATCACACACCCTTCTCGAAAATTCCAGGCCCAAAACTTGGAACAGACTAATTTTGACGTTAATGCCAAGAGACAAAAGGCAATGTCGACGGAGCCAAAAATCTGCGGGCGAATGGCACTAGGAGAAGCTCCTATGGATTTTTGGCACTATAGGGGATGGATGTGATCATACCAGCACTAATGCACTAGATCCCATAAGAATTCTGAAGTCAAATGTACTTGGGCGAGAGTAGTACTAGGATGGGTCACCTCCTGGGATGTCCTTGTTTTGCATTCATCTTTTTTTTTTCCTTTCTCTGCGATCAGATTCCTGAGTTCGCTGCAGTTTGCTGCGGGGGCAGGGCAGCCCCTCTGGGTTTCCTGTGCTCAAGTGCAACGGATCCCATCAGTTAAATGTGCAGTACTGGGATCCGGGAAGTCCTCATCACACACCCTTCTCGAAAATTCCAGGCCCAAAACTTGGAACAGACTAATTTTGACGTTAATGCCAAGAGACAAAAGGCAATGTCAACGGAGCCGAAAATCTGCGGGCGAATGGCACTGGGAGAAGCTCCTATGGATTTTTGGCGCTATAGGGGATGGATGTGATCATACCAGCACTAACGCACTAGATCCCATAAGAATTCTGAAGTCAAACGTACTTGGGCGAGAGTAGTACTAGGATGGGTCACCTCCTGGGATGTCCTTGTTTTGCATTCATCTTTTTTTTTTCCTTTCTCTGCGATCAGATTCCTGAGTTCGCTGCAGTTTGCTGCGGGGGCAGGGCAGCCCCTCTGGGTTTCCTGTGCTCAAGTGCAACGGATCCCATCAGTTAAATGTGCAGTACTGGGATCCGGGAAGTCCTCATCACACACCCTTCTCGAAAATTCCAGGCCCAAAACTTGGAACAGACTAATTTTGACGTTAATGCCAAGAGACAAAAGGCAATGTCAACGGAGCCGAAAATCTGCGGGTGAATGGCACTGGGAGAAGCTCCTATGGATTTTTGGCGCTATAGGGGATGGATGTGATCATACCAGCACTAATGCACTAGATCCCATAAGAATTCTGAAGTCAAACGTACTTGGGCGAGAGTAGTACTAGGATGGGTGACCTCCTGGGATGTCCTTGTTTTGCATTCATTTTTTTTTTTTCCTTTCTCTGTGATCAGATTCCTGAGTTTGCTGCAGTTTGGTGTGGGGGCAGGGCAGCCCCTCTGGGTTTCCTGTGTGCAAGTGCAATGGATCCCATCAGTTAAATGTGCAGTACTGGGATCCGGGAAGTCCTTGTCACACACCCTTCTCCAAAATTCCGGGCACAGAACTCAGACCAGACTAATTTTGACCTTAATGCCAAAAGTCAATGTCAATGGAGCCGAAAACCTGCTGAAGTGGGAGAGAGACGAAAGAATGGGCGAGTTTTCGCAAGCAATGCTGAACGGCAATCTTGGGGGAGCCTCGGGCTCGGCGAAGGAAATCTGCTGCGGGCAGACGGCACCGGGAGAAGCTCCCGAGGATTTCCAGTGCTGCAGGTGGTGGGTGCGATCGTACCACCAATAATGCACCGAATCTCATCAGAACTCTGAAGTTAAACTTGCTTGTGCAAGAGTAGTACTACGATGTGTGACCACCTGGGAAGTCCTCATGTTGCATCCATCCTTCTTTTTACTTTCATTGCGTTCGGATTCTCGGCTCAGCTGCAGTTTGCTGCACGGGGAGGGCAGCCCTTTGTGGTTTCCTGCGTGCAAGTGTAACCGATCCCATCAATTAAACACATAGTACTGGGTTCTGGAAAGTCCTCATCACGCACCCTTCTCCAAAATTCTGGGCACGGAACTCAAAACGGACGAATTATGACCAGAATGCCGAATGACAATGTCAACGGAGCCGAAAACCTGCTGAAGCGGGAGAGAGACGAATGAACGGGCGAGTTTTCGCAAGCAATGCTGAACCGGCAATCTTCGGGGAGCCTTGGAAGCACCCAAACAGCCGAATTTTGCCCCGAGCGAAGGGGCCAATGGAGTAGGAACAAGCTTTCCATCGGTGACGGGATTCATGGGTCCACGTGTGTCAAAAGTTGCGACGGTTTATGTTCTCGGGGGGCTGTGTGCCACTCCCTCTTGGCTCCTTCTTCCGCCCACAAGGAAATTCGATAGTTCCTGGGACAGTGGAACCGAGGGAGGATCTTCCAGGTCGTCTCAGGCTCCACGAAGGAAATGTTTGGGCGAATGGCAATGGGAGAAGCTCCTATGGATTTTCGGCGCTACAAGTGATGGATGCGATCATACCAACACTAATGCACTGGATCCCATCAGAACTACAAAGTTAAACATGTTTGTGCGAGACTAGTAGTAGGATGGGTGACCTCCGAGGAAGTCCTCGTGTTGCATTCAACTTTTTTATTCTTCATTTCTCTGTGCTCGGATTCCCGGGTCGGCGGCAGTTTGCTGCAGGGACATGGCAGCCCCTCGGGGCTTCCCGCAAACAAGTGCAATGGATCCCATGAGTCAAACATGCAGTACTGCATTTCTCTGTGCTTGGATTCCCGGGTCGGCGGCAGTTTGCTGTGGGGGCATGGCAGCCCCTCGAGGCTTCCTGCATGCAAGTGCAATGGATCCCATCAGTCAAACATGCAGTACTGGGATCTGAGAAGTCCTCGTCTCACACCCTTCACCAAAATTCTGGGCAGGGAACTCAGAATGGAGCCCAGAATGCCGAAGGACAATGTCGACGGAGCCCAAAACCTGCTGAAGCAGGAGAGAGACGAAAGAACAGGCGAGTTTCTACAAACAATGCTGAACGGCAATCTTGGGGAAGCCTTGGAAGCAGTGAAAAAGCCGAATTTTGTCCTGAGCGACGGGGCCAATGGGGCACAGCTTGACTGGCTGCCTGATGGAGCTCAGAACAAGCTTCCATCAAGCAGTGATGGGACTCTTGGGTCCACACGCGTCAAAAGTTATGATGGTTTATGCGCTTGGGGGGCTGTGCGCCTCTCTTTCTCAGCACCTTCCTCTGCCTGCGGGGAAATTCGATCGTTCCTGGGACGGCAGAACCACGGGAGGAGCTTCCGGGCCGTCTCGGGCTCCACAAAGGAAATCTGCTGCATGTGGAGGGCGCCGAGTGAAGCTATAGTGGATTTCCGGCTATGCAGCTGGTGGGTGCAATCATACCAGCACTAATGCACAGGATCCCATTAGAACTCTGAAGTTAAACATGCTTGGGAAAGAGTAGTACTAGGATGGGTGACCTCCTGGGAAGTCCTGGTGTTGCATCTATCGTCTATCATTTCTTTTCCTTTCTCTGTGCTCGGATTCCCGAGTCAGCGGCAGTTTTCTGCGGGGGGGAGGGGAGCCCCTCGGGGTTTCCTGCACGCAAGTAAAAGGGATCCCATCTGTTAAACACGCAGTACTGGGATCCGGGAAGTCCTCGTCTTGCACCCTTGTCCTAAATTCCAGGCACGGAACTTGGAACGGATGAATTTTGACCAGAATGCCAAACAACAATGTCGAGGGAGCCCAAAACCCGCTGAAGCGGGAGAGAGACGAAAGAACGGGCGAGTTTTCGCAAACAATGCTAAACGGCAATCTTGGGGAAGCCTCGGAATCACTGAAACAGCTGAATTTTGACCTGAGCGATGGGGCCAATGGAGCTCAGAATGAGCTTTCTATTGAGCGGTGACAGGACTCATGGGTCTACGTGCACCAAATGTTACCAAGGTTTACATTCTCGGGGGGCTCTGCACCTCTCCTTCTCGGCTCCTTCTTCTGCCTGCGGGGAAATTCGACTGTTCCTGGGACGGCAGAACCGTGGGAGGAGATTCCGGGCCATCTCGGGCTTCGTGAAGGAAATCGGCTGCGGGCATATGGCGCTGGGAGAAGTTCCTGAGGATGTCCGGCTCAGCGGGTGGCAGGTGCGATCATACCAATACTAATGCACGGGATCAAATCAGAACTCTGAAGTTCAGCATGCTTGGGCGACAGTAGTACCAGGACGGGTGACCTCCTAGGAAGTCCTCATGTTGCACCCTTTCTTCTTTTTCTTTTCTCTACATTCGGATTCCTGGGTCGGTGGCAGTTTGCTGCAGGGAGAGGGCAGCCCCTGGGGGTTTCCTGCTCGCAAGTGCAACGGATCCCATTGGTTAAATGCGCAGTACTGGGATCTGGGAAGTCCTCATCTCACACCTTTCTCCTAAATTCTAGGCACGGAACTCGGGACGGATGAATTTTGACCAGAATGCCGAGCGACAAAGTGGACGGAGCCCAAAACCTGCTGAAACGGGAGAGATGAAAGAACGGGGGAATTTTTACAAACAATGCCAAACCGCAATCTTGGGGAAGTCTCAAAAGCACTAAAACAGCCGAATTTTGACCCAAGCGACAGAGCCAATGGAGCTAGGAACAAGCCTTCCATTGAGTGGTGATGGGACTCATGGGTCCATGCGCGTCAAAAGTTATGACGGTTTACATTCTAAGGGGGCTGTGCACCTTTCCTTCTCGTCCCCTTCTTCCGCCCACAGGGAAATTCAACCATTCCTGGGATGGCGGAACAGCGGGAGGAGCTTCCCAGCCGTCCTGGGCTCCGCGAAGGAAATCTGCTGCGGGCAAATGTCACCAGGTAAAGCTCCTGTGGATTTTCAGCGCTATGGGTGGCGGATGCAATCATACCAGCACTAATCCACTGGATCCCATTTAAAACTCCGAAGTTAAACGTGCTTGGGAAAGAGTACTGCTAAGATGGGTGACCTCCTGGGAAGTCCTCATGTTGCATCTCTCCTTCTTTTTCCTGCGCGCAAGTGCAATGGATGCCATCAATTAAATGTGCAGTATTGGGATCTGGGAAGTCCTCGTCTTGCACCCTTCTCTTAAATTCCGGGCACAAAACTTGGAACGGACGAATTTTGACCAGAATGCCGAACGACAATGTTGACGGAGCCCAAAACCTGCTGAAGCGGGAGAGGGACGAAAGAACGGGCTAGCGCGCAAGTGCAATGGATCCCATCAGTTAAACGTGCAGTACTGGGATCCGGGAAGTCCTCGTCTCGCACCCCTCTCTTAAATTCCGGGCACAAAACTTGGAATGGACGAATTTTGACCAGAATGCCGAACGACAATGTTGACGGAGTCCAAAACCTGCTGAAGCGGGAGAGGGACGAAAGAATGGGCTAGTTTTCGCAAACAATGCTGAACGGCAATCTTGAGGAAGCCTCGAAAGCATTGAAGCAGCCCAATTTTGACTTGAGCAATGGGGCCAATGGAGCTCAGAACGAGGTTTCCATTGAGCGGTGATGGGACTGGTGGGTCCACGCGCGTCAAAAGTTACAGCAGTTTACGTTCTTGGGGGGCTGTGCGCCTCTCCCTCTCGGCTCTTTCTTCTCTCCGTGGGGAAATTTGACCATTCCTGGGACGGCGGAACCTCTTGGGAAGTCCTTGTGTTGCATCTCTCCTTCTTTTTCCTTTCTCTGCACTCAAATTCCTGGGTCGGTGGCAGTTTGCTGCGGGGGGAGGGCAGCCCCACGGGGTTTCCTGCGCGCAAGAGCAATGGATCCCATCAGTTAAATGTGCAGTACTGGGATCCGGGAAGTCCTTGTCTCGCACCCTTCTCCTAAATTTCAGGCACGAAACTTGGAATGGACGAATTTTGACCAGAATGCCGAATGACAATGTCGACGGAGCCCAGAACATGCTGAAGCGGGAGAGAGATGAAAGAATGGGCTAGTTTTTGCAAACAATGCTGAACGGCAATCTTGGGGAAGCCTTGGAAGCATTGAAGCAACCCAATTTTGACCCGAGCAACGGGCCAATGGAGCTTGGAACGAGGTTTGCATCGAGCAGCGATGGGACTCGTGGGTCCAGGCATGTCAAAAGTTATGACGGTTTATGTTCTCGGGGGGCTGTGCGCCTCTCCCTCTTGGCTCTTTCTTCTGTCTGCGGGGAAATTTGACTGTTCCTGGGACGACGGAACCACGGGAGGAGCTCCCGAGCTCTGCAAAGGAAATCTCCTGCGGATGGACAGCGCCAGGAGAAGCTCCTGGGAATTTCTGATGCTGAGGGTGGTGGGTGCAATCATACCAGCACTAATGCACCGGATCCTATAAGAACTTCGAAGTTATAAGTGCCTGGGCGAAGGTAGTGCTAGGATGGGTGACTTCATTGGAAGTCCTCGTGTTGCACCTCTCCATCTTTCCATTGGTTAACTGCACAATACTGGGATCCGGGAAGTCCTCGTCTCACACCTTTCTCCTAAATTCTTGGGACGGAACTCGGGACGGATGAATTTTGACTAGAATGCCGAGCGACAAAGTCGACAGAGCCCAAAACCTGCTGAAATGGAAGAGAGATGAAAGAACGGGGGAATTTTTGCAAACAATGCCAGACGGCAATCTTGGGGAAGTCTCAAAAGCACTAAAACAGCCAAATTTTAACCCAAGCGACAGGGCCAATGGACAGCGGGAGGAGCTTCCCGGCCATCCCAGGCTCCGTGAAGGAAATCTGCTGCGGGCGAATGTCACCAGGTGAAGCTCCTGTGGACTTTTGGCGCTACGGGTGGCGGATGCAATCATACCAGGGCTAATCCACCGGATCCCATTTAAAACTCCGAAGTTAAACGTGCTTGGACGAGAGTAGTGCTAGGATGGGTGACCTCCTGGGAAGTCCTCATGCTGCATTCATCTTTTTTTTTTTCCCTTTCTCTGCGATCGGATTCCTGAGTTGGCTACAGTTTGCTGTGGGGGCAGGGCAGCCCCTCCAGGTTTCCTGTGCGCAAGTGCAACGGATCCCATCAGTTAAATGTGCAGTAGTGGGATCCGGGAAGTCCGCATCACACAGCCTTCTCCAAAATTCCGGGCACAAAACTCGGAACAAACTAATTTTGACCTTAATGCCAAAAGAAAATGTCAACGGAGCCGAAAAGCTGCGGGCAAATGGCATTGGAAGAAGCTCCTATGGATTTTTGGCGCCATAAGTGATGGATGTGATCATACCAGCACTAATGCACCGGATCCAATCAGAATTCCGAAGTTAAACGTGCTTGGGCGAGAGTAGTACTAGAATGGGTGACATCCTGGGAAGTCCTCGTGTTGCATTCAACGTTTTTTTCTCCTTTCTCTGCGATCGGATTCCTGAGTGGGCTGCAGTTTCCTGCGGGGGCAGGGCAGCCCCTCTGGGTTTCCTGTGTACAAGTGCAACGGATCCCATCAGTTAAATGTGCCATAGTGGGATCCGGGAAGTCCTCATCACACACCTGCGGGGAAATTCGACCGTTCCTAGGATGGCAAAACCACGGGAGGAGCTTTCAGGCTGTCTTGGGCTCTGCGAAGGAAATCTGCTGCAGGCGGATGGCGCCGAGAGAAGTTCCTGGGGATTTCTGGCACTACGAGTGGCAGGTGCGATCATACCAGCACTAGTGCACCGGATCTCATTAGAACACCGAAGTAAAACGTGCTTGGGTGAGAGTAGTACTAGGAAGGGTGACCTCTAAGGAAGTCCTCGTGTTCCACCCCTCCTCCTTTTTCCTTTTTCTGCATTTGGATTCCTGGGTCAGCGGCAGTTTGCTGCGGGGGGATGGCAGCCCCTGGGGTTTTCCTGCACGTAAGTGCAACGGATCCCATCAGGGGGGAGGGCAGCCCCTGGGGGTTTCCTGCACGTAAGTGCAACAGATCCCATCAGTTAAATGTGCAGTACTTTGATCTGGGAAGTCCTCGTCTCGCACCCTTCTCCTAAATTCCTGGCAAGGAACTCGGAATGGACGAATTTTGATGAGAATGCTGAACGAAAATGTCCACGGAGCCCAAAACCTGCTGTAGCTGGAGAGAGACAAAAGAACGGGCAAGTTTTCACAAACAATGCTGAATGGCAATCTTGGGGAAGCCTTGGTGGCACTAAAACAGCTGAATTTTGACCCAAGTGACAGGGCCAATGGAGAGCAGCACGACTGGCAGCCCAATGGAGCTCGGATCAAGCGGTGACAGGACTCTTCGGTCCACATGCCTCAAAAGTTGCGACGGTTTACGTTCTCGGGGGGGCTCCTTCTTCTGCCCATGAGGAAATTCGATAGTTCCTGGGACGGCAGAACCGGGGGAGGAGCTTCCGGGCCGTCTCGGGCACAACAAAAAAAATCTGTTGCGGACGGACAGCGCCAGGAGAAGCTCCTGGGAATTTCCGACGCTGAGGGTGGTGGGTGCAATCATACCAGCACTAATGCACCAGATCCTATAGGAACTTCGAAGTTATAAGTGCTTGGGTGAAGGTAGTGCTAGGATGGGTGACCTCGTTGGAAGTCCTCGTGTTGCACATCTCCATCCTTTTCCTTTCCTTGTGCTCAGATTCCCAGGTCTGCGGCAGTTTGCTACAGGGGGAGGGCAGCCCTTCGGGGTTTCCTGCACGCAAGTGTAACAGATCCCATCAGTTAAATGTGCAGTACTGGGTTCTGGGAAGTCCTCATCACGCACGCTTCTCCAAAATTCTGGGCACGGAACTCAGAACGGACGAATTATGACCAGAATGGCGAAAAACAATGTCAACGGAGCCAAAAACCTGCTGAAGCGGGAGAGAGACGAAAGAGCGGGCAAGTTTTTGGAAGCAATGCTGAATCGGCAATCTTTGGGAAGCCTCAGAAGCACCGACACAGCCGAATTTTGACCCGAGTGACGGGTCCAATGGAGCTTGGAACGAGCTTTCCATCGGTGATGGGACTCATGGGTCCAGGCGCGTCAAAAGTTATGATGGTTTACGTTCTCAGGGGGCTGTGTGCCACTCCTTCTCGTCTCCTTCTTCCGCCCACGGGGAAATTCGACCATTCCTAGGATGGCCGAACTGAGGGAGGATCTTCCAGGCTGTCCCGGGGTCTGCGAAGGAAATCTGCTGCGAGCGAATGGCACCAGGAGAAGCTCCTATGGATTTTCGGCACTACAACTGATGGATGCGATCATAGCAGCACTAATGCACTGGATCCCATGCACGGGAAGTCCTCGTGTTGCATTCTTTCTTTTTTTTCCTTTCTCTGCGATCGGATTCCTTGGTTGGCTGCAGTTTGCTGTGAGGGCAGGGCAGCCCCTAAGGGTTTCTTGTGCGCAAGTGCAACAGATCCCATCAGTTAAATGTGTAGTATTGGGATCCAGGAAATGCTCGTCACGCACCCTTCTCCAAAATTCAGAGCACAGAACTTGGAACAGACTAATTTTGACCTGAATGCCAAACGACAATGTCGACGGAGCCGAAAACCTGCTGATGTGGGAGAGAGACGAAAGAACAGGCGAGTTTTCGCAAGCAATGCTGAACGGCAATCTTGGGGAAGCCTGGGTGGCACTAAAACAGCCGAATTTTTACCCGAGTGACTGGGCCAATGGTGAGCAACTCTACTGGCAGCCCGATGGAGCTTGGATCGAGCGGTGACGGGACTTTTCGGTCCACGCGTGTCAAAAGTTGCGACGGTTTATGTTCTTGGGGGGCTGTGTGCCACTCCCTCTTGGCTCCTTCTTCCGTCCACAAGGAAATTCGATAGTTCCTGGGATGGCGGAACCATGGGTGGAGCATCCGGGCCATCTCGGGATGGGTGACCTCCTGGGAAGTCCTCGTGTTGCATTCTGCATTCAACTTTTTTTTTTTCTCCTTTCCCTGTGATCGGATTCCTAAGTGGGCTGCAGTTTGCTGTGGGGGTACGGCAGCCCCTCCGGGTTTCCTGTGCGCAAGTGCAACGGATCAAAAACCTGCGGGCGAATGGCACTGGAAGAAGCTCCTATGGATTTTCGGTGCTATAAGTGACGGATGCGATCATACCAGCACTAATGGGTAGTCTTCGTGTTGCATTCATCCTTTGTTTTTTCCTTTTTCTGCAATCGGATTCCAGAGTTGGCTGCAGCTTGCCGACGGGGTGGGGCAGCCCTTCCGGGTTTCCTGTGCGCAAGTTCAACAGATCCCATCTAGGTAGTCTTCGTGTTGCATTCATCTTTTTTTTTTTCCTTTTTCTGCGATTGGATTCCTGAGTTGGCTGCAGTTTTCTGCGGGGGCAGGGCAGCCCCTCCGGGTTTCCTGTGCGCAAGTGCAACAGATCCCATCAGTTAAATGTGCAGTAGTGGGATCCGGGAAGTCCTCATCACACACCCTTCTCCAAAATTCCGGGCACAAAACTCGGAACAGACTAATGTTGACCTTAATGCTAAAAGACAATGTTGACGGAGCCAAAAACCTGCTGAAGTGGGACAGAGATGAAAGAATGGGCAAGTTTTTGCAAGCAAGCAATGCTGAACGGCAATCTTGGGGAAGCCTCCGAGGCACTAAAACAGCCAAATTTTGACCCGAGTGACAGGGCCAATGGAGAGCAGCTCAACTGGCAGCCCGTTGGAGCTTGGATCGAGCAGTGACGGGACTCTTCAGTCCACGCGTGTCAAAAGTTGCAAAGGTTTATGTTCTCAGGGGGCTGTGCGCCACTCCTTCTCGGCTCCTTCTGCCCATGGGGAAATTCGACCGTTCTTGGGACAGCAGAACCGAGGGAGGATCTTCCAGGCCATCCTGGGCTCCAGGAAGGAAATCTGCTGCGGGTGAATGGCACTGGGAGAAGCTCCTGTGGATTTTTGGCGCAACAAGTGGCAGATGCAATCATACAAGCTCTAATCCACTGGATCCCATTTATAACTCCAAAGTTAAACGTACTTGGGCGAGAGTAGTACTAGGATGGGTGACCTCTTGGGAAGTCCGTGTGTTGCATTCATCTTTTTTTTATTTCTTTCTCTGTGATCGGATTCTTGGGTTGGCTGCAGTTTGCTGCGGGGGCAAGGCTGCTCCTCAGGGTTTCCTGTGCGCAAGTGCAACAGATCCCATCAGTTAAATGCGTAGTACTGGGATCTGGGAATTGCTCGTCACGCACCCTTCTCCAAAATTCAGAGCACAGAACTTGGAACAGATTAATTTTGACCTGAATGCCAAACAACAATGTCGACGGAGCTGAAAACCTGCTGAAGTGGGAGAGAGACAAAAGAACAGGCGAGTTTTCGCAAGCAATGCTGAACGGCAATCTTGGGGAACCCTCGGTGGCACTAAAACAGCCGAATTTTGACCCGAGTGACTGGGCCAATGGTGGGCAGCTCGACTGGCAGCCCGATGGAACTTGGATCAAGCGGTGACAGGACTTTTCGGTCCACGCGTGTCAAAAGTTGCGACGGTTTATGTTCTCGGGGGGCTGTGCGCCACTCCCTCTTGGCTCCTTCTTCCACCCGCGAGGAAATTCGATAGTTCCTGGGATGGCGGAACCGTGGGTGGAGCATCTGGGCCATCTCGGGGTTGGCGAAGGAAATCTGCTGCGAGCAGATGGCACCGGGAGAAGCTCCTGAGGATTTCCAGTGCTGCAGGTGGCGGGTGCAATCGTACCATCAACAATGCACCGGATCTCATCAGAACTCTGAAGTTAAACGTGCTTGTGCAAGAGTAATACTACAATGTGTGACCACCTGGGAAGTCCTCATGTTGCATCCATCCTTCTTTTTACTTTCATTGCGTTCGGATTCTCGGCTCGGCTGCAGTTTGCTGCGGGGGGAGGGCAGCCCTTTGTGGTTTCCTGCATGCAAGTGCAACCGATCCCATCAATTGAACACGTAGTACTGGGTTCTGGAAAGTCCTCGACATGCACCCTTCTCCAAAATTCTGGGCACGGAACTCAAAATGGACGAATTATGACCAGAATGCCGAATGACAATGTCAACGGAGCCAAAAACCTGCTGAAGCGGGAGAGAGACGAATGAACGGGCGAGTTTTCGCAAGCAATGCTGAACCGGCAATCTTCGGGGAGCCTTGGAAGCACCCAAACAGCCGAATTTTGACCCGAACGAAGGGGCCAATGGAGTAGGAATGAGCTTTCCATCGGTGACGGGATTCATGGGTCCACATGTGTCAAAAGTTGCGACGGTTTATGTTCTCGGGGGGCTGTGTGCCTCTCCTTCTTCACTCCTTCTTCTGCCGGCGGGGAAATTCGATAGTTCCTGGGACGGCGGAACTGCGAGAGGAGCTTCCAGGCCATCTCGGGCTCCGTGAAGGAAATCTGTAGTGGGCGGATGGCACCGGGAGAAGCTCCTGAGGATTTCCAGCGCTGCAGGTGACGAGTGCAATCATACCATCAATAATGCACTGGATCTCATCGGAACTCCGAAGTTAAACGTGCTTGCACGAGAGTAGTACTAGGATGTGTGACCACCTGGGAAGTCCTCATGTTGAATCCATCCTTCTTTTTACTTTCTTTGCATTCAGATTCCTGGGGCAGTGGACCTCTCCTTCTCGGCTACTTCTTCCACCCGCGGGGAAATTTGACCGTTCCCGGGACGGCAAAACCATGGGAGGAGCTTTCAGGCCGTCTTGGGCTCTGCGAAGGAAATCTGCTGCAGGCGGATGGCGCCGGGAGAAGTTCCTGGGGATTTCTGGTGCTACAAGTGGCAGGTGCGATCATACCAGCACTAGTGCACCGGATCCCATTAGAACACCGAAGTGAAACGTGCTTGGGTGAGGGTAGTACAAGGAAGGGTGACCTCTAGGGAAGTCCTCGTGTTCCACCCCTCCTTCTTTTTCCTTTTTCTGCATTCGGATTCCTGGGTCAGTGGCAGTTTGCTGCAGGGGGAGGGCAGCCCCACGGGGTTTCCTGCGCGCAAGAGCAATGGATCCCATCAGTTAAATGTGCGGTACTGGGATCCGGGAAGTCCTCGTCTGGCACCCTTCTCCTAAATTTCTGGCACGAAACTTGGAATGGACGAATTTTGACCAGAATGCCGAACGACAATGTCGACGGAGCCCAGAACATGCTGAAGCGGGAGAGAGATGAAAGAATGGGCTAGTTTTTGCAAACAATGCTGAACGGCAATCTTGGGGAAGCCTTGGAAGCATTGAAGCAACCCAATTTTGACCCGAGCAATGGGGCCAATGGAGCTCAGAACGAGGTTTGCATCGAGCAGCGATGGGACTCGTGGGTCCAGGCACATCAAAAGTTATGATGGTTTATGTTCTCGGGGGGCTGTGCGCCTCTCCCTCTCGGCTCTTTCTTCTGTCTGCAGGGAAATTTGACTGTTCCTGGGACGACGGAACCGCGGGAGGAGCTCCCGGGCTCCGCGAAGGAAATCTCCTGCGGATGGACAGCGCCAGGAGAAGCTCCTGGGAATTTCTGATGCTGAGGGTGGTGGGTGCAATCATACCAGCACTAATGCACCGGATCCTATAGGAACTTCGAAGTTATAAGTGCTTGGGCGAAGGTAGTGCTAGGATGGGTGACCTCGTTGGAAGTCCTCATGTTGCACATCTCCATCTTTCCATTGGTTAAATGCACAGTACTGGGATCCAAGAAGTCCTTGTCTCACACCTTTCTCCTAAATTCTTGGGACGGAACTCGGGACGGATGAATTTTGACCGGAATGCCGAGCGACAAAGTCAACAGAGCCCAAAACCTGCTGAAATGGAAGAGAGATGACAGAACAGGGGAATTTTTGCAAACAATGCCAGATGGCAATCTTGGGGAAGTCTCAAAAGCACTAAAACAGCCAAATTTTAACCCAAGCGATAGGGCCAATGGAGCTAGGAACGAGCCTTCCATCGAGTGGTGACGGGACTCGTGGGTCCACGTTGTCACTGACTTGGCCTTGATCAACCAATGACCCGCACGGCACTAGCAATTCACTTGACTCAAATGCTAGTTCAGCCTTCTCCGAGAGCTAGAATGCTACTAGGGGAAGATAGAAAAGAAGCACACAAAGTAGACAAGAGATATGGAGAACTTGGAGAATGTAACTACACTATTGCTTGGATTGTTCTTGGATGCTTTACAAGTGAGGTCCCTAAGGCTATATATAGTTGTCCACCTCCTCAATGGAGGGTCAAGATCTATTTAATCTAATGGTCCCTATCCTCCTTCTAGAGTATTCTACCTAATTCTACGTTCTTCAAGAAGATAAAAGAGTTATCTACAAGATTCTAGAGGCTTCCACCTAATTCTGGAATTTTGGGGTGGTGGCTGGAATAAGCCTCTTTAAATAGTTCAAATTTGGGCAGAATCACGCGGCGCATGACATTCTCCCCCACTCAATCTGGCGACGCCCTCATCGCGTCCCTCTTGTATTTCTCGATCACATCCACGTTGTTCCATAAAGTTAGCTCGTGTTCCCAACTTGCCTCGCTATCAGGCAACCCCTTCCATTTAACAAAGTACTCAACATAACTTGGATGGGTGCCTCTCCTTGGAATGACACGATGCGCCAATATTTCTTCCACGTCACGATCCGGCATGGTTGTTATGGCCGTAGGGGCCCTCTTTGACTTGCCCCGACTCGGCTCCTCCTCATCAGGATGGTAAGGCTTTAGCAAGCTTACGTGGAATACTGGATGCATCTCGAGGTGTGATGGTAAAGTTAATCGGTAGGCTAGCTTGCCAATCCTTTTCTCTACTGGGAAGGGTCCCTCATAGCGCCTTACTAGACCCTTATGAACCTTGGCAAACCTTCGAGTTTGATGGGGAAGGAGTTTCACCATCACCAAATCTCCTTCCTCAAATTCCAAGTGTCTCCTCTTGGCATTGGCCCATTTCTTCATTCGCCTGGTAGCCTTAGCCAAGTGTGCCTGTGCCATGTCGGACTTCTCATGCCAACCCTTGGCAAACTAGAATGCAGCAGGACTAGGCCCTCTGTAGCCAACTGCCGATGTGTGTGGAGTCAATGGTTGTAGTCTCGTGGCCACCTCGAACGGACTCGCCCCAGTCGACTCACTTTTTTGTAGGTTGTATGAGAATTGGGCTATGTCAAGCAACTTAGCCCAATCACTCTGGTTGGCACTTACATAATGCCTTAAGATCAGCTCCAACAAGGCATTCACCCTCTCTGTTTGGCCGTCAGTTTGGGGATGAAAGCTTGTGGAGAAGTTGAGCTCCGATCCCATCAACTTGAATAGCTCCATCCAGAATCTCCCGGTGAAGCGAGTGTCTCTGTCACTGACACTCGTCTTCGGGATGCCCCAATACTTCGCCACATACTTCAAAAATAGGCGTGCTGCATCTTGGAACATCCACCTTTGAAGAAGCATTCATCTTCTTTTTTCCTTTCTTTGCGATCGGATTCCTAAGTCAGCTGCAGTTTGCTGCCGGGGCAGGGCAGCCCCTCCGGGTTTCCTTTGCACAAGTGCAACGGATCCCATCAGTTAAATGTGCAGTAGTGGGATCCGGGAAGTCCTCATCACACACCCTTCTCCAAAATTCCGGGCACAAAACTTGGAACAGACTAATTTTGACCTTAATGCAAAAAGGCAATGTCGACGGAGCCAAAAACCTGCGGGCGAATGGCACTGGGAGAAGCTCCTATGGATTTTCGGCACTATCGGTGATGGATGGGATCATACCAGCACTAATGCACCAGATCCATTCAGAACTCCGAAGTTAAACGTGCTTGGGCGAGAGTGGTATTAGGATGGGTGACCTCCTGGGAAGTCCTCGTGTTGCATTCAACTTTTTTTTTTTTTTCCTTTCTCTGCGATCGGATTCCAGAGTGGGCTGCAGTTTCTTGCGGGGGCAGGGCAGCCCCTCCCTGTTTGCCGTGCGCAAGTTCAATGGATCCCATCGGTTAAATGTGCAGTAGTGGGATCCAGGAAGTCCTCATCACACAGCCTTCTCCAAAATTCCGGGCACAAAACTCGGAATAGACTAATTTTGACCTTAATGCCAAAAGACAATGTCGACGCAGCCGAAAACCTGCGGGCAAATGGCATTGGAAGAAGCTCCTATGGATTTTTGGTGCCATAAGTAATGGATGCGATCATACTAGCACTAATGCACCGGATCCCATCAGAACTCTGAAGTTACACGCGCTTAGGCGAGAGTAGTACTAGGATGGGTGACCTCCTGGGAAGTCCTCGTGTTGCATTCAACTTTTTTTTTTTTCCTTTTTCTGCGATCGGATTCCTGTGTGGGCTGCAGTTTCCTGCGGGGGCAGGACAGCCCCTCCCTGTTCCCTGCGTGCAAGTGCAACGGATCCCATCGATTAAATGTGCAGTAGTGGGATCCGGGAAGTCCTCATCACACAGCCTTCTCCAAAATTCCGGGCACAAAACTCAGAATAGACTAATTTTGACCTTAATGCCAAAAGACAATGTCGACGGAGTTGAAAAGCTGCGGGCAAATGGCATCGGAAGAAGCTCCTATGGATTTTTGGCGCCATAAGTGACGGATGCGATCATACCAGCACTAATGCACCGGATTCCATCCGAACTATCAAGTTAAATGTGCTTGGGTGAGAGTAGTACTAGGATGGGTGACCTCCTGGGAAGTCCTCGTGTTGCATTCAACATTTTTTTTTTCCTTTCTCTGCGATCGGATTCCTGAGCGGGCTGCCGTTTCCTGCGGGGGCAGGGCAGCCCCTCTGGGTTTCCTGTGCGCAAGTGCAACAGATCCCATCAGTTAAATGTGCAGTAGTACAAGTGACCGATGCGATCATACCAGCACTAATGCACCGGATCCCATCAGAACTCCGAAGTTAAATGTGCTTGGGCGAGAGTAGTACTAGGGTGGGTGATCTCCTGGGAAGTCCTCGTGTTGCATTCAACTTTTTTTTTTTTCCTTTCTCTGCAATCGGATTCCTGTGTGGGCTGCAGTTTCCTGCGGGGGCAGGGCAGCCCCTACCTTTTTCCTGTGCGCAAGTGCAACGGGTCCCATCGGTTAAATGTGCAGTAGTGGGATCCGGGAAGTCCTCATCACACAGCCTTCTCCAAAATTCCGGGCACAAAACTCGGAATAGACTAATTTTGACCTTAATGCCAAAAGACAATGTCGACGGAGCCGAAATCCTGCGGGCAAATGGCATTGGAAGAAGCACCTATTGATTTTTGGCGCCATAAGTAACGGATGCGAGCATACCAGCACTAATGCACCAGATCCCATCAGAACTCCGAAGTTAAACGTGTTTGGGCGAGAGTAGTACTAGGATGGGTGACTTCCTGGGAAGTCCTCGTGTTGCATTCAATTTCTTTTTTTTTTTGCTTTCTCTGCGATCGGATTCCTGTGTAGGCTGCAGTTTCCTGCAGGGGCAGGGCAGCCCCTCCCTGTTTCCTCTGCGCAAGTGCAACGGATCCCATCGGTTAAATGTGCAGTAGTGGGATCCGGGAAGTCCTCATCACACAGCCTTCTCCAAAATTTTGGGCACAAAACTCGGAACAAACTAATTTTGACCTTAATGCCAAAAGAAAATGTCGACAGAGACGAAAACCTGCGGGCGAATGGCAATGGAAGAAGCTCCTATGGATTTTCGGCGCTACAAGTGACTGATGCGATCATACCAGCACTAATGCACTGGATCCCATCAGAACTCCGAAGTTAAATGTGCTTGGGCGAGAGTAGTACTAGGAGGGGTGACCTGCTGGGAAGTCCTCGTGTTGCATTCAACTTTTTTTTTTTTCCTTTCTCTGCAATCGGATTCCTGTGTGGGCTGCAGTTTCCTGCGGGGGCAGGGCAGCCCCTCCATATTTCCTGTCCACAAGTGCAACGGGTCCCATCCGTTAAATGTGCGGTAGTGGGATCCGGGAAGTCCTCATCACGCAGCCTTCTCCAAAATTCCAGGCACAATACTCGGAATAGACTAATTTTGACCTTAATGCCAAAAGACAATGTCGACGGAGCCAAAAACCTGCGGGCAAATGGCATTGGAAGAAGCTCCTATGGATTTTTGGCGCCATAAGTGACGGATGCGATCATACCAGCACTAATGCACCGGATCCCATCAGAACTCCGAAGTTAAATGCGCTTGGGCGAGAGTAGTACTAGGATGGGTGACCTCTTGGGAAGTTCTCGTGTTGCATTCAACTTTTTTTTTTTCCTTTCTCTGCAATCGGATTCCTGTGTGGGCTGCAGTTTCCTGCGGGGGCAGGGCAGCCCCTCCATATTTCCTGTCCACAAGTGCAACGGGTCCCATCCGTTAAATGTGCGGTAGTGGGATCCGGGAAGTCCTCATCACGCAGCCTTCTCCAAAATTCCAGGCACAACAATCGGAAGAGACTAATTTTGACCTTAATGCCAAAAGACAATGTCGACGGAGCCGAAAACCTGCGGGCAAATGGCAATGGAAGAAGCTCCTATGGATTTTTGGTGCTACAAGTGACCGATGCGATCATACCAGCACTAATGCACCGGATCCCATCAGAACTCCGAAGTTAAATATGCTTGGGCGAGAGTAGTACTAGGATGGGTGACCTCCTGGGAAGTCCTCGTGTTGCATTCAACCTTTTTTTTTTTTCCTTTCTCTGCAATCGGATTCCTATGTGGGCTGCAGTTTCCTGCGGGGGCAGGGCAGCCCCTCCCTGTTTCCTGTGCGCAAGTGCAACGGGTCCCATCGGTTAAATATGCAGTAGTGGGATCCGGGAAGTCCTCATCACACAGCCTTCTCCAAAATTCCGGGCACAAAACTCGGAATAGACTAATTTTGACCTTAATGCCAAAAGACAATGTCGACGGAGCCGAAAACCTGCGGGCAAATGGCATTGGAAGAAGCTCCTATGGATTTTTGGCACCATAAGTAACGGACGCGATCATACCAGCACTAATGCACCGGATCCCATCAGAACTCCGAAGTTAAACGTGTTTGGGCGAGAGTAGTACTAGGATGGGTGATCTCCTGGGAAGTCCTCGTGTTGCATTCAACTTCTTTTTTTTTTTGCTTTCTCTGCGATCGGATTCCTGTGTGGGCTGCAGTTTCCTGCAGGGGCTGGGCAGCCCCTCCCTGTTTCCTCTGCGCAAGTGCAATGGATCCCATCTGTTAAATGTGCAGTAGTGGGATCCGGGAAGTCCTCATCACACAGCCTTCTCCAAAATTTCGGG
>CM075440.1:328000-403000 GCA_037832385.1 Rhizophora apiculata | reverse complement strand
ACCTCTCGGGAAGTCCTTGCGTTGCATTCAACTTTTTTTTTTTCCTTTCTCTGTGATCGGATTCCTGAGTGGGCTGCAGTTTCCTACGGGGGCAGGGCAGCCCCTCTGGGTTTCCTGTGCGCAAGTGCAATGGATCCCATCAGTTAAATGTGCAGTAGTGGGATCGGGAAGAAAAAAACAGTCCTCATCACACAGCATTCTCCAAAATTCCGGGCACAAAACTCGGAACAGACTAATTTTGACCTTAATGCCAAAACAAATTGTCGACCGGAAGCGAAAACCCTTGCGCGTCAAATTGGCATCGAAGAAGCTCCTATTGCGATTTTTGCGCTAATAAGTGTGATCTGCGAATCATACGAGCATTTAATGCCCACAAATCCTCAGTCAGAAACCTCCGAAGAGTTAAGACGTGCTGGGCGGAGAGGGTCAGTACTAGGGATGGACGTGACCTCCTGGAAACCTCCTTATTTTCGCAACAATCCTTCCTTTTTTCCTTTTCTATCCCTGCATGCAGCGAATTTCCCGGGTCGGCTCTGCAGTTTGACCTGCCGGGGCAGGATGCAGTGCACCCCTCGGCTTATCCTGACGCAACCGGCGGGTGGGGGGGCGCACCTTAGTAGCAGCGACAGTGCAACGGGATCCATGGTAAATGTGCAGCACTGGATCCGGGAGTCCTCGCAAGTCCGNAATGGCACAGGGGAAGGAAAGCTCCTATGGATTTTTCGGCCCCTCATGTGATGGATATGATATACCAGCACTAATGCACCGATCCCATTAGAACTCCGAAGTTTAAATGTGCTTGGGTTGAGAGTAGTACTAGGATGGATTGACCTCCTGGGAAGTCCTCATGTTGCATCTATCATTCTTCCTTCTCGCGCTACGGTGCCCAGGGTCGGGCTGCAGTTTTTTCTGCGGGGGGGAGGGGAGCCCCGGGTTTCCTGCATGCAAGTGCAACGATCCCAACAGTTAAATGCGTAGACGGGATCCGGGAAGCCCTCATCACACACCCATCTCCAAATTCCAGGCACGGAACTCGAAAGGACTAATTTTGACCAAAATGCCAAGCGACAATGTCGACGAGCCGAAAAACCTACTGAAGTGAAGAGAGAGATGAAAGAACGGTTGCAGTTTGCGCAAGCAATGCTGAACGACTAATCTTGGGGAAGCCTTGGAGGCACTAAAACAGCCAATTTTGACCCAAGTGACAGGGGCTAATGGAGAGCAGCTCGACTGGCAGCCCAATGGAGACTCGGATCAAGCGGTGAATGATGGACTCTTCGGGTCCACGTGCGTCAAAAGTTGTGACGGGTTTACGTTTCTCGGGCTGTGCACCTCTCCTTCTTGGCTCCTTCTTCCACCCATAAGGAAATTCGATAGTTCCTGGGACAGCGGAACCTGGGTAGGAGCTTCGAAGGCCATCTCGGGCCACAACAAAAGGAAATCTGCTGCAGGGCGGACGGCGCTAGGAAAAAGCTCCTGAGGATTTTTCCAGTGCTTGGGTGGCGGTGCAATCGTACCATCAGTAATGCACCGGATCCCATCAGAACTCCAAAGCTTAAATTGTGCATTGGGTGATAAATAGTACTAGGATGGGTGACCACCTGGGAAGTTCTTATTTTGCATTCTATCCTTCTTTTTCCTTTTCTTTCGTCGGGATTCCCGGGTCGCGGCTGCAGTTTGCTGCCGGGGCAGGGCAGCCCCTCGCGGTTCCTGCACGCAAGTGCAATGGATCCCATCAGTTAAATGCGTAGTACTGGGATCCGGGAAGTCCTCGTCTCGCACCCTTCTCCAAAATTCCAGGCATGGAACTTGGAACGGACGAATTTTGCAGCCCGATGGAGCTCGGAATGAGCTTTCTATCAAGTGGTGATGGCACTCGTGAGTCCACACGCTTGAAAGTTACGACGTTGAAAGTTCTTGGTGGCTGTGTGCCTCTCCTTCTTGGCTCCTCCTTCCGCCTGCTGGGGAAATTTGATAGCTCCTGGGATTGATGGAACCACGGGAGGAGCTTCCAGGCCGTCTCAGGCTCCGCGAAGGAAATCTGCTGCGGGCGAATGGCACTGGGGAGAAGCTCCTGGGGATTTCCAGTGCTATGTGTGTGTCGGGTGAGATCATACTAGCACTAATGCACTAGATCCTGTCAGACCTTTGAAGTTAATCATGCTTGGGTGACAGTACAACTAGGATGGGTGACCTCCTAGCAAGTCCTCATGTTGCACCCCCTCCTTTTTTTTCCTTTCTCTATGCTCTGATTTTGGTTCGATGGCAATTTGCTGTGGGGGGAGGGCAGTCCTCAGGGTTTCTTGCACATAAGTGCAACAGATCCCATCAGTTTTAAATGCCGCAGTACAGGGATCTAGGAAGTCCCCGTCTCACACCCTTCTCCTTAAATTCTAGGCACAGATTTGGAACGGACAAACAAATTTTGACCAGAAATGTTGAACGACAAAGTTGACAAAGCCCAAAACCTGCTGAAGTAGTAGAGAAACGAAAGAACGGGCGAGTTTTCACAAACAATTCTGAACAGCAATTCTTGGGGAAGCCTCGGAAGCACTGAAACAGCCGAATTTTAACCCAAGCCGATGGGCCAATGGAGCCTGCTCAAGCGGAGAGAGAGATGAAACGAACGGGGAGTTTTCGCACAAACAATGCTGAACGGGCAATTTTGGGGAAGCCTCAAAGCACCGAAACAGCCAATTTGGACCCAAGCGACAGGCCAATAGAGTACAGCTCAATTGGCAGCCCAATGGAGCTTGGAACGAGCTTTCCATCGAGCATCAGGCGGTTAACGGGGGGGGGCTCGTGGGTCCACCAGCATGAAAAGTTACGACGGTTTACGTTCTCAGGCGGGCTGTGGACCTTCTCCTTCTCGGCTTTTACTTCTTCCACCCGCGGGGAAATTCGACCGTTCCAGGAATGGCAAAACCACGGGAGGAGCTTTCAGGCCATCTTGGGCTCCGCAAAGGAAATCACGGTGACCTCTAGGGAAGTCCTCGTGTTCCACCCCTCCTTTTTCCTTTTTCTGCATTCGGATTCCGCGGGTCAGCGGCAGTTTTTTGCGGGGACGGCAGCCCCTGGGGGTTTCCTGCACGTAAGTGCAATGGATCCCATCAGTTAAACGTGCAGTACTTTGAATCCAGGAAGTCCTCGTCTTGCACCCTTCTCCTAAATTCCTGGCAAGGAACTCGGAATGGATGAATTTTGATGAGAATGCCGAACGAAAATGTCAATGGAGCCCAAAACCTGCTGAAGCAGGAGAGAGACAAAAGAACAGGTGAGTTTTCGCAAACAATGCTGAACGGCAATCTTGGGGAAGCATTGGTGGCACTAAAACAGCCCAATTTTGACCCAAGTGACAGGGCCAATGGAGAGCAGCTCAACTGGCAGCCCGATGGAGCTTGGATCAAGCGGTGACAGGACTCTTCGGTTTCCACATGCGTCAAAAGTTTGCACAGTTTACATTCTTGGGGGGCTGTGCGCCTCTCCTTCTTGGCTCCTTCTTCCACCCGTGAGGAAATTCGATAGTTCCCGGGACGGTGGAACCGGGGGAGGAGCTTCCGGGCCGTCTCGGGCACAACAAAGGAAATCTGCTGCGGGCGGACGGTGCTAGGAAAAGCTCCCAAGGATTTCCAGTGCTGTGGGTGGCGGGTGCGATCATACCATTAGTAATGCACCGGATCCCATAAGAACTCCAAAGTTAAATGTGCTTGGGCGATAATAGTACTAGGATGGGTGACCACCTGGGAAGTCCTTATTTTGCAACTATCCTTCTTTTTCCTTTCTTTGCATTTGGATTCCCGGGTCGGCTGCAGTTTGCTGCGGGGGCAGGGCAGCCCCTCAGGGTTTCCTGCACGCAAATGCAATGGATCCCATCGGTTAAATGTGCAGTACTGGGATCCGGGAAGTCTTCGTCTCGCACCTTTCTCCTAAATTCTGGGCACGGAACTCGGGACAGATGAATTTTGACCAGAATGCCGAGCGACAAAGTCAACAGAGCCCAAAACCTGCTGAAACGGGAGAGAGATGAAAGAACAGGGGAGTTTTTGCAAGCAATGCCGAATGGCAATCTTGGGGAAGTATCAAAAGCACTAAAACAGCCAAATTTTGACCCAAGCAACGGGGCCAATGGAGCTAGGAACGAGCCTTCCATCGAGTGGTGATGGGACTTGCGCGTCCACGCGTGTCAAAAGTTACGACAGTTTACATCCTAAGGGAGCTGTGCGCCTCTCCTTCTCATCTCCTTCTTCCACCCACAGGGAAATTCGATTGTTCCTGGGATGGCGCAACAGCGGGAGGAGCTTCCCGGCTGTCCCGGGCTCCACAAAGGAAATCTGCTGGGGGTGAATGTCACCAAGAGAAGCTCCTGTGGATTTTCGGTGCTACGGGTGGCGGATGCAATCATACCAGCACTAATCCACCAGATTCCTGAGTTGGCTGCAGTTTGCTGCAGGGGCAGGGCAGCCCCTCTGGGTTTCCTGGGTGCAAGTGCAACAGATCCCATCAGTTAAATGCGCAGTACTGGGATCCAGGAAGTCCTCGTCACACACCCTTTTCCATAATTCCAGGCACAGAACTCGGAACAGACTAATTTTGACCTTAATGCCAAAAGACAATGTCGACGGAGCCAAAAACCTGCTGAAGTGGGAGAGAGACGAAAGAATGGGCGAGTTTTCGCAAGCAATGCTGAACGGCAATCTTGGAAGCCTCGAAGGCACTAAAACAGCCGAATTTTTACCTGAGTGACAGGGCCAATGGAGAGCAGCTCGACTGGCAGCCCGATGGAGCTTGGATTGAGCGGTGATGGGACTCTTCGGTCCACGTGTGTCAAAAGTTGCAAAGGTTTATCTTCTCAGGGGGCTGTGCACCACTCCTTCTTGTCTCCTTTTTCCGCCCACGGGGATATTTGACTGTTCTTGGGACGGCAGAACCGAGGGAGGATCTTCCTGGCCATCCTGGGCTACGCGAAGGAAATCTGCTGCAGGCGAATGGCACTGGGAGAAGCTCCTATGGATTTTCGGCACTACGAGTGGTGGAAGTCCTCGTGTTACCTTCATCTTTTTTTTTCCCTTTCTCTGCGATCGGATTCCTGAGTTGGCTGCAGTTTGCTGCAGGGGCAGGGCAGCCCCTCCGGGTTTCCTATGCGCAAGTGCAACGGATCCCATCAGTTAAATGTGCCGTAGTGGGATCCGGGAAGTCCTCATCACACACCCTTCTCCAAAATTCCGGGCAGAAAACTCAGAACAGACTAATTTTGACATTAATGCCAAAAGGCAATGTCGACGGAGCTGAAAACCTGCGGGCGAATGGCACTGGGAGAAGCTCCTACGGATTTTCTGCGCTATAGGTGATGGATGTGATCATACCAGCACTAATGCACCGGATTCCATCAGAACTTCGAATTTAAACATGCTTGGGCAAAAGTAATACTAGGATGGGTGACCTCCTGGGAAGTCCTCGTGTTGCATTCATCTTTTTTTTTTTTCTTTTCTCTGCGATCAGAATCCTGAGTTGGCTGCAGTTTGCTGCGGGGGCAGGGCAGCCCCTCCAGGTTTCCTGTGCGCAAGAGCAACGGATCCCATCAGTTAAATGTGCAGTAGTGGGATCCGGGAAGTCCTTATCACACAGCCTTCTCCAAAATTCCGGGCACAAAACTGGGAACAGACTAATTTTGACCTTAATGCCAAAAGGCAATGTCGACGGAGCCGAAAACCTGCGGGCGAATGGCACTGGGAGAAGCTCCTATGGATTTTTGGCGCTACAAGTGAAGGACATGATCATACCAGCACTAATGCACCGGATCCCATCAGAACTTTGAAGTTAAACGTGCTTGGGCGAGAATCGTACTAGGATGGGTGACATGCTTGGACAAGAATACTACTAGGATGGGTGACCTCCTGGGAAGTCTTCGTGTTGTACTCATCTTTTTTTTTTCCTTTCTCTGCAATCAGATTCCTAAGTTGGCTGCAGTTTGCTGCGGGGGCAGGGCAGCCCCTTCGGGTGTCCTGTGCACAAGTGCAACGGATCCCATCAGTTAAATGTGCAGTACTGGGATCCAGGAAGTCCTCATCACACACCCTTCTCCAAAATTTTGGGCACAAAACTCGGAACAGACTAATTTTGACCTTAATGCCAAAAGGCAATGTCGAGGGAGCCAAAAATCTGCGGGTGAATGGCACTGGGAGAAGCTCCTATGGATTTTTGGCACTATAGGTGATGGATGTGATCACACCAGCACTAATGCACTGGATCCCATCAGAATTCTGAAGTCAAACGTACTTGGGCGAGAGTAGTACTAGGATGGGTGACCTCCTAGGAAGTCCTTGTTTTGCATTCATCTATTTTTTTTCCGTTCCCTGCGATCGGATTCCTGAGTTGGCTGCAGTTTGCTGCCGGGGCAGGGCAGCCCCTCCGGGTTTCTTGTGTGCAAGTGCAACGGATCCCATCAGTTAAATGTGCAGTAGTGGGATCCAGGAAGTCCTCATCACACACCCTTCTCCAAAATTCTAGGCACAATACTCAAAACAGACTAATTTTGACTTTAATGCCAAAAGGCAATGTGGATGGAGCCGAAAATCTGTGGGCGAATGGCACTGGGAGAAGCTCCTATGGATTTTCGGCGCTATAGGTGGGGATGTGAACATACCATCACTGATGCACCGGATCCCATTAGAACTCTGAAGTTAAACGTGTTTGGGCGAGAGTAGTACTAGGATGGGTGACTTTTTGGGAAGTCCTTGTTTTGCATTCATCTTTTTTTTTCCCTTTCTCTGCGATCGGATTCCTGAGTTGGCTGCAGTTTGCTTCGGGGGCAGGGCAGCCCCTCTGGGTTTCCTGTGCACAAGTGCAACAGATCCCATCAGTTAAATGTGCAGTAGTGGGATCTGGGAAGTCCTCATCACACACCCTCCCCGAAAATTCCAGGCTCAAAACTCGGAACAGACTAATTTTGACCTTAATGCCAAGAGACAAAAGGCAATGTCGACAGAGCCGAAAATCTGCGGGCGAATGGCACTGGGAGAAGCTCCTATGGATTTTTGGCGCTATAGGAGATCGATGTGATCATACCAGCATTAATGCACTGGATTCCATCAGAATTCTAAAGTCAAACGTACTTGGACGAGAGTAGTACTAGGATGGGTGACCTCCTGGGATATCCTTGTTTTGCATTCATCTTTTTTTTTTTCCTTTCTCTGCGATCAGATTCCTGAGTTCACTGCAGTTTGCTGCGGGGGCAGGGCAGCCCCTCTGGGTTTCCTGTGTGCAAGTGCAACGGATCCCATCAGTTAAATGTACAGTACTAGGATCCGGGAAGTCCTTGTCACACACCCTTCTTCAAAATTCTGGGCACAGAACTCAGACCAGACTAATTTTGACCTTAATGCCAAAAGTCAATGTCAATGGAGCCGAAAACCTGCTGAAGTGGGAGAGAGACGAAAGAATGGGTGAGTTTTCACAAGCAATGCTGAACGGCAATCTTGGGGGAGCCTCGGACGCACTAAAACAGCCGAATTTTGACCTGAGTGACAGGGCCAATGGAGAGCAGCACGACTGGCAGCCCGATGGAGCTTGGATCGAGCAGTGACGGGACTCTTCGGTCCACGCGTGTCAGAAGTTGCAAAGGTTTATGTTCTCAGGGGGCTGTGCGCCACTCCTTCTCATCTGCTTCTTCCGTCCACGGGGAAATTCAACCGTTCTTGGGACGGCTGAACTGAGGGAGGATCTTCCAGGCCGTCCTAGTCTCCACGAAGGAAATCTGCTGCAGGCGAATGGCACTGGGAGAAGCACGTATGGATTTTCGGCACTACAAGTGACAGATTTGATCATACCAGCACTAATGCACCAGATCCCATCAGAACTTTGAAGTTAAACGTGCTTGGGCAAGAGTAGTACTAGGATGGGGTGGGGCAGTTTGCCGCTGGGGCCCATTCAACCTTTTTTTTTTCCTTTTTCTGCAATCGGATTCCTGAGTTGGCTGCAGTTTGCCGCCGGGGTGGGGCAGTGCCTCCGGGTTTCCTGTGCGCAAGTGCAACAGATCCCATCTAGGTAGTCTTCGTGTTGCATTCATCTTTTTTTTATCCTTTTTCTGTGATCGGATTCCTGAGTTGGCTGCAGTTTGCTGCGGGGGCAGGGCAGCCCCTCTGGGTTTCCTGTGCACCAGTGCAACAGATCCCATCAGTTAAATGTGCAGCAGTGGGATCCGGGAAGTCCTCATCACACACCCTTCTCCAAAATTCCGGGCACAAAACTCAGAACAGACTAATGTTGACCTTAATGCCAAAAGACAATGTCGACGGAGCCGAAAATCTGCTGAAGTGGGACAGAGACAAAAGAATGGGCGAGTTTTTGCAAGCAAGCAATGCTGAACGGCAATCTTGGGGAAGCCTCAGAGGCACTAAAACAGCCAAAATTTGACCCGAGTGACAGGGCCAATGGAGAGCAGCTCAACTGGCAGCCCGTTGGAGCTTGGATTGAGCGGTGACGGGACTCTTCAGTCCACGCGTGTCAAAAGTTGCAAAGGTTTATGTTCTCAGGGGGCTGTGCACCACTCCTTCTCGGCTCCTTCTTCTGCCCACGGGGAAATTCAACCGTTCTTGGGACGGCAGAACCGAGGGAGGATCTTCCAGGCCATCCTGGGCTCCGCGAAGGAAATCTGCTGCGGGCGAATGGCACTGGGAGAAGCTCCTGTGGATTTTTGGCGCAACAAGTGGCAGATGCAATCATACAAGCACTAATCCACCGGATCTCATTTAAAACTCCAAAGTTAAACGTGCTTGGGCAAGTGTAGTACTAGGATGGGTGACCTCTTGGGAAGTCCTTGTGTTGCATTCATCTTTTTTTTATTTCTTTCTCTGTGATCGGATTCTTGGGTTGGCTGCAGTTTGCTGCAGGGGCAAGGCTGCTCCTCAGGGTTTCCTGTGCGCAAGTGCAACAGATCCCATCAGTTAAATGCGTAGTACTGGGATCTGGGAAGTGCTCGTCACGCACCCTTCTCCAAAATTCAGAGTACAGAACTTGGAACAGATTAATTTTGACCTGAATGCCAAACGACAATGTCGACGGAGCTGAAAACCTGCTGAAGTGGGAGAGAGACCAAAGAACAGGCGAGTTTTTGCAAGCAATGCTGAATGGCAATCTTGGGGAAGCCTCGGTGGCACTAAAACAGCTGAATTTTGACCCGAGTGACTGGGCCAATGGTGGGCAGCTTGACTGGCAGCCCGATGGAACTTGGATCAAACGGTGACGGGACTTTTCGGTCCACGCGTGTCAAAAGTTGTGACGGTTTATGTTCTTGGGGGGCTGTGCACCACTCCCTCTTGGCTCCCTCTTCTGCCTGCAAGGAAATTCCATAGTTCCTGGGATGGCGGAACTGCGGGTGGAGCATCCGGGCCATCTCGGGGTCGGCGAAGGAAATCTGCTGCGGGCAGATGGCACCGGGAGAAGCTCCTGAGGATTTCCAGTGCTGCAGGTGATGGGTGCGATCGTACCATCAATAATGCACCGGATCTCATCAGAACTCTGAAGTTAAACCTGCTTGTGCAAGAGTAGTACTACGATGTGTGACCACCTGGGAAGTCCTCATGTTGCATCCATCCTTCTTTTTACTTTCCTTGCGTTCGGATTCTCGGCTCAGCTGCAGTTTGCTGCAGGGGGAGGGCAGCCCTTTGTGGTTTCCTGCATGCAAGTGCAACCAATCCCATCAATTAAACACGTAGTACTGGGTTCTGGAAAGTCGTTGTCATGCACCCTTCTCCAAAATTCTGGGCATGGAACTCAAAACGGACGAATTATGACCAGAATGCCGAATGACAATGTCAACGGAGCCGAAAACCTGCTGAAGCGGGAGAGAGATGAATGAACGGGCGAGTTTTCGCAAGCAATGCTGAACTGGCAATCTTTGGGGAGCCTTGGAAGCACCCAAACAGCCGAATTTTGACCCGAGCGAAGGGGCCAATGGAGTAGGAACGAGCTTTCCATCGGTGACGGGATTCATGGGTCCACGCGTGTCAAAAGTTGCGACAGTTTATGTTCTCGGGGGGCTGTGTGCCACTCCCTCTTGGCTCCTTCTTCCGCCCACAAGGAAATTCGATAGATACTGGGACAGTGGAACCGAGGGAGGATCTTCCAGGTCGTCTCAGGCTCCACGAAGGAAATGTTTGGGTGAATGGCACTGGGAGAAGATCCTATGGATTTTTGGCACTACAAGTGACGGATGCGATCATACCAGCACTAATGCACTGGATCCCATCAGAACTACAAAGTTAAACATGTTTGTGCGAGACTAGTACTAGGATGGGTGACGTCCTAGGAAGGCCTCGTGTTGCATTCAACTTTTTTATTCTTCATTTCTCTGTGCTCGGATTCCTGGGTCGGTGGCAGTTTGCTGTGGGGACATGGCAGCCCCTCGGGGCTTCCTGCAAACAAGTGCAATGGATCCCATGAGTCAAACATGCAGTACTGCATTTCTCTGTGCTTGGATTCCCGGGTCAGCGGCAGTTTGCTGCGGGGGCAGGGCAGCCCCTCGAGGCTTCCTGCATGCAAGTGCAATGGATCCCATCAGTCAAACATGCAGTACTGGGATCCGAGAAGTCCTCCTCTCACACCCTTCACCAAAATTCTGGGCAGGGAACTCAGAACGGAGCCCAGAATGCCGAAGGACAATGTCGACGGAGCCCAAAACCTGCTGAAGCAGGAGAGAGACGAAAGAACAGGCGAGTTTCTACAAACAATGCTGAACGGCAATCTTGGGGAAGCCTTGGAAGCAGTGAAAAAGCCGAATTTTGTCCTGAGCGATGGGGCCAATGGGGCACAGCTTGACTGGCTGCCTGATGGAGCTCAGAACAAGCTTCCATCAAGCAGTGATGGGACTCTTGGGTCCACACGCGTCAAAAGTTATGACGGTTTACGCGCTCGGGGGGCTGTGCGCCTCTCTTTCTCAGCACCTTCCTCTGCCCACGGGGAAATTCGATCGTTCCTGGGACGGCAGAACCATAGGAGGAGCTTCCGGGCCGTCTCGGGCTCCGTGAAGGAAATCTGCTGCCTGTGGAGGGCGCCGAGTGAAGCTACAGTGGATTTCCGGCTATGCAGCTGGTGGGTGCAATCATACCAGCACTAATGCACAGGATCCCATCAGAACTCTGAAGTTAAACATGCTTGGGAAAGAGTAGTACTAGGATGGGTGACCTCCTGGGAAGTCCTGGTGTTGCATCTATCGTCTATCATTTCTTTTCCTTTCTTTGTGCTCGGATTCCTGAGTCAGCGGCAGTTTTCTGCGGGGGGAGGGGACCCCCTCGGGGTTTCCTGCACACAAGTAAAACGGATCCCATGAGTTAAACATGCAGTACTGGGATCCGGGAAGTCCTCGTCTTGCACCCTTGTCCTAAATTCCAGGCACGGAACTTGGAACGGATGAATTTTGACCAGAATGCCGAACGACAATATCGAGGGAGCCCAAAACCCGCTGAAGTGGGAGAGAGACGAAAGAACGGGCGAGTTTTCGCAAACAATGCTAAACGGCAATCTTGGGGAAGCCTCGGAATCACTGAAACAGTTGAATTTTGACCTGAGCGACGGGGCCAATGGAGCTCGGAACGAGCTTTCTATTGAGCGGTGGCAGGACTCGTGGGTCTACGTGCATCAAATGTTACCAAGGTTTACATTCTCGGGGGGCTCTGCACCTCTCCTTCTTGGCTCCTTCTTCTGCCTGCGGGGAAATTCGACTGTTCCTGGGACGGCAGAACCGTGGGAGGAGATTCCGGGCCATCTCGGGCTTCGTGAAGGAAATCTGCTGCGGGCATATGGCGCTGGGAGAAGTTCCTGAGGATGTCCGGCTCAGCAGGTGGCAGGTGCGATCATACCAATACTAATGCACGGGATCAAATCAGAACTCTGAAGTTCAGCATGCTTGGGCGACAGTAGTACCAGGATGGGTGACCTCCTAAGAAGTCCTCGTGTTGCACCCTTTCTTCTTTTTCTTTTCTCTACATTCGGATTCCTGGGTCGGTGGCAGTTTGCTGCAGGGAGAGGGCAGCCCCTGGGGGTTTCCTGCACGCAAGTGCAACGGATCCCATTGGTTAAATGTGCAGTACTGGGATCTAGGAAGTCCTCGTCTCACACCTTTCTCCTAAATTCTAGGCACGGAACTCGGGACGGATGAATTTTGACCAAAATGCCGAGCGACAAAGTCGACGGAGCCCAAAACCTGTTGAAACGGGAGAGATGAAAGAACGGGGGAATTTTTGCAAACAATGCCAAATGGCAATCTTGGGGAAGTCTCAAAAGCACTAAAACAGCCGAATTTTGACCCAAGCGACAGGGCCAATGGAGCTAGGAACAAGCCTTCCATCGAGTGGTGATGGGACTCATGGGTCCATGCGTGTCAAAAGTTATGACGGTTTACATTCTAAGGGGGCTGTGCACCTTTCCTTCTCGTCTCCTTCTTCCGCCCACAGGGAAATTCAACCATTCCTGGGATTGCAGAACAGCGGGAGGAGCTTCCCGGCCATCCTGGGCTCCGCGAAGGAAATCTGTTGCGGGCAAATGTCACCAGGTAAAGCTCCTGTGGATTTTCAGCGCTATGGGTGGCGGATGCAATCATACCAGCACTAATCCACTGGATCCCATTTAAAACTCCGAAGTTAAACGTGCTTGGGTAAGAGTACTGCTAGGATGGGTGACCTCCTGGGAACTCCTCATGTTGCATCTCTCCTTCTTTTTCCTGCGCGCAAGTGCAATGGATCCCATCAATTAAATGTGCAGTACTGGGATCCGGGAAGTCCTTGTCTCACACCCTTCTCTTAAATTCCAGGCGCGAAACTTGGAACGGACAAATTTTGACCAGAATGCTGAATGAAAATGTTGACGGAGCCCAAAACTTGCTGAAGCGGGAGAGGGACGAAAGAACGGGCTAGCGCACAAGTGCAATGGATCCCATCAGTTAAACGTGCAGTACTGGGATCCGGGAAGTCCTCGTCTCGCACCCCTCTCTTAAATTCCGGGCACAAAACTTGGAACGGACGAATTTTGACCAGAATGCCGAACGACAATGTTGACGGAGCCCAAAACCTGCTGAAGTGGGAGAGGGACGAAAGAATGGGCTAGTTTTCGCAAACAATGCTGAACGACAATCTTGAGGAAGCCTTGAAAGCATTGAAGCAGCCCAATTTTCACCTGAGCAATGGGGCCAATGGAGCTCAGAACAAGGTTTCCATTGAGCGGTGATGGGACTGGTGGGTCCACGCGCATCAAAAGTTACAGCGGTTTACGTTCTCGGGGGGCTGTGCGCCTCTCCCTCTCGGCTCTTTCTTCTGTCTGCAGGGAAATTCGACTGTTCCTGGGACAACGGAACTGAGGGAGGAGCTCCCGGGCTCTGCAAAGGAAATCTCCGGCAGACGGACAGCGCCAGGAGAAGCTCCTGGGAATTTCCGACGCTGAGGGTGACGGGTGCAATCATACCAGCACTAATGCACCGGATCCTATAGGAACTTTGAAGTTATAAGTGCTTGGGCAAAGGTAGTGCTAGGATGGGTGACCTCGTTGGAAGTCCTCGTGTTGCACATCTCCATCTTTTTCCTTTCCTTGCGCTCGGATTCCCAGGTCTGCGGCAGTTTGCTACAGGGGGAGGGCAGCCCTTCGGGGTTTCCTGCGTGCAAGTGTAACGGATCCCATCAATTAAACGTGCAGTACTGGGTTCTGGGAAGTCCTCATCACACACCCTTCTCCAAAATTCCGGGCACGGAACTCGGAACGGATGAATTATGACCAGAATGGCGAACAACAATGTCGACAGAGCCAAAAACCTGCTGAAGCGGGAGAGAGATGAAAGAACGGGCAAGTTTTCGCAAGCAATGCTGAATCGGCAATCTTTGGGAAAACTCAGAAGCACCGACACAGCCGAATTTTGACCGGAGTGACGGGCCAATGGAGCTAGGAATGAGCTTTCCATCGGTGATGGGACTCATGGGTCCAGGCGCATCAAAAGTTATGATGGTTTACGTTCTCAAGGGGCTGTGCGCCACTCCTTCTTGTCTCCTTCTTCCGTCCATGGGGAAATTCGACCATTCCTAGGATGGCCGAACCGAGGGAGGATCTTCCAGGCTGTCCCAGGCTCTGCGAAGGAAATCTGCTGTGTGCGAATGGCACCAGGAGAAGCTCCTATGGATTTTTGGCACTACAACAGATGGATGTGATCATAGCAGCACAAATGCACCAGATCAGATCATAACTCCAAAGTTAAACATGCTTGCGCGAGAGTAGTGCTAGGATGGGTGACCCTTGTGTTGCATTCTTTCTTTTTTTTCCTTTCTCTGTGATCGGATTCCTGGGTTGGCTGCAGTTTGCTTTGACAGCAGGGCAGCCCCTAAGGGTTTCTTGTGCGCAAGTGCAATGGATCCCATCGGTTAAATGTGCAGTACTGGGATCTGGGAAGTCCTCATCATGCACCTTTCTCCAAAATTCTGGGCACGGAACTCGGAACAGACTAATTTTGACCTGAAGGCCAAACAACAATGTCAACGGAGCCAAAAACCTGCTGAAGTGGGAGAGAGATGAAAGAACGGACGAGTTTTTTGCAAACAATGCTGAACGGCAATCTTGGGGAAGCCTCGGAGGCACTAAAACAGCCAAATTTTGACCCGAGTGACAGGGCCAATGGAGAGCAGCTTGACTGGTAGCCTGATGAAGCTCGGATCGAGCGGTGACGGGACTTTTCAGTCCACGCGGATCAAGAGTTGCAACGGTTTACGTTCATGGGGGGCTGTGCGCCTCCCCTTCTTGGCTCCTTCTTCTGTCCGCGGGGAAATTTGATAGTTCCTGGGACGGCAGAACTGCGGGAGGAGCTTCCAGGCCATCTCGAGCTCCGCGAAGGAAATCTGCAGCGGGCGGATGGCACCGGGAGAACTCCTGAGGATTTCCAGTGCTGCGGGTGGTGGGTGCGATCATACGATCAATAATGCACTGAATCTCATCAGAACTCCAAAGTTAAATGTGCTTGTGCGATAGTAGTACTAGGATGTGTGACCACCTGGGAAGTCTTCATGTTGCATTCATCCTTCTTTTTACTTTCTTGGCATTCGGAATCCCTAGTCAGTGTCTGTTTGCTGCAAGCAGAGGGTAGCCCCTCGGGGTTTCCTGCCTGCAAGTGCAAGGGATCCCATCAGTTAAACGCGAAGTACTAGGATCCGGGAAGTCCTCGTCTTGGACCCTTCACCAAAATTCCGGGCACGGAACTTGGAACGGACTAATTTTTACCTGAATGCCAAATGACAATGTCAACAGAGCCCAAAACTTGCTGAAATGGGAGAGTGATGAAAGAACGGGCGAGATTTCGTAAACAATGCTTAATGGCAATCTTGGGGAAGCCTCCGAAGCACTGAAATACCTGAATTTTGGCCCGAGCGATGGGGCCAATGGAGAACAGCTCGACTAGCAGCCTTATGGAGCTTGGATCAAGTGGTGAGGGGACTCTTCGGTCCACACGCGTCAAAAGTTGCGACAGTTTATGTTCTCAGGGGGCTGTGCACCACTTCTTCTCATCTCCTTCTTCCACCCACTGGGAAATTCGACCGTTCCTGGGACGGCGGAACCGAGGAAGGATCCTCCAGGCCGTCCTAGGCTCCGTGACAGAAATCTTCTGCGGGCGAATGGCACCAGGAGAAGTTCCTATGGATGTTTGGCGCTATAAGTAATGAATGCCATCATACCAGCACTAATACACCGGATCTCATCAGAACTCTGAAGTTAAACATGCTTGTGCAAGAGTAGTACTAGAATGGGTGACCTCTTTGGAAGTTCTCGTGTTGCATTCATCTTTTTTTTTTCTCTCTCTGCGATTGGATTCTTGGGTTGGCTGCAGTTTGCTGCGGGGGCAAGGCTGCCCCTCAAGGTTTCCTGTGCGCAAGTGCAACAGATCCCATCAGTTAAATGTGCAGTACTGGGATCCAGGAAGTCCTTGTCACGCACCCTTCTCCAAAATTTGCAGCACAGAACTTGGAACAGACTAATTTTGACCTGAATGCCAGATGAGAATGTCGACCAAGCCGAAAACCTGCTGAAGTGGGAGAGAGACAAAAGAATAGGCGAGTTTTCAAAAGCAATGATGAACGGCAATCTTGGGGAAGCCTCGGAGGCACTAAAACGGCTGAATTTTGACCGGAGTGACAGGGCTAATGGAGAGCAGCTCGACTGGCAGCCCGATGGAGCTCAGATCGAGTGGTGATCGGACTTTTCGGTCCACGCACATCAACAGTTGCAATGGTTTACGTTCTCAGGGGGCCTGTGCGCCACTCCTTCTTGGCTCCTTCTTCTGCCCGAGGGGAAATTCGATAGTTCCTGGTACGGCAGAAGCACGGGTGGAGCATCCCGGCCGTCTCGGTCTCGGGCGGACAGCACCGGGAGATGCTGCTGAGGATTTCCAGCGCTGCAGGTGGCGGGTGCGATCATACCATCAATAATGCACCGGATCTCATCAGAACTTCGAAATTAAACGTGCTTGCGTGAGAGTAGTACTAGGATGTGGGACCACCTAGGAAGTCATCATGTTGCATCCATCCTTCTTTTTACTTTCTTTGCATTCGGATTCCCGGATCGGCTGCAGTTTGCTGCGGGGGGAGGGTAGCCCCTCGGGGTTTCCTGCGCGCAAGTGCAAGGGATCCCGTCAGTTAAATGTGCAGTACTGGGATCCGGGAAGTCCTCCTCTCGGACCCTTCACCAAAATTTTGGGCACAGAACTTGGAACGGATAAATTTTCACCTGAATGCCAAATGACAATGTCGACAGAGCCCAAAACCTGCTGAAGCGGGAGAGTGATGAAAAAACAGGTGTGTTTTGGCAAAGAATGCTTAATGGCAATCTTGGGGAAGCCTTGGAAGACTGAAACAGCCGAATTTTGACCCGACCGACGGGGCCAATGGAGAGCTGCTCGACTGGCAACCCTATGGAGATAGGATCGAGCAGTGATGGGACTCTTTGGTCCACACATGTCAAAAGTTGCGACGGTTTACGTTTTCATGGGGCTGTGCGCCACTCCTTCTCGTCTTCTTCTTCCTCCCATGGGGAAATTTGACCATTCCTGGGATGGCAGAACCGAGGGAGGATCTTCAAGGCTGTCCCGGGCTCTGCGATGGAAATCTGCTGTGGGCGAATGGCACCGAGAGAAGCTACTATGGATTTTCAGCGCTACGAGTGATAGGTGCGATCATACCAGCACTAATGCACCGGATCCCATAAGAACTCCGAAGTTAAATAAGTTTGGGCGAGAGTAGTACTAGGATGGGTGACCTCTTGGCAAGTCCTCATGTTGCACTCAACTTTTTTATTCCTTTCTCTGCGATCGGATTCATGGGTTGCTGCAGTTTGCTGCGGGGGCAGGGCGGCCCCTCAGGGTTTCTTGTGTGCAAGTGCAACGGATCCCATCAGTTAAATGCGCAGTACTGGGATCCGGGAAGTGCTCGTCACACACCCTTCTCCAAAATTTCGGGCACGAAACTCGGAACAGAATAATTTTGACCTGAATGCCAAACGACAATGTCGACGGAGCCGAAAACCTGCTGAAGTGGGATAAAGACAAAAGAACGGGCGAGTTTTCACAAGCAATGCTGAACGGCAATCTTGGAAGCCTTGAAGGCACTAAAACAGCTGAATTTTGACCCGAGTGACAGGGCCAACGGAGAGCAGCTCGACTGGCAGCCCGATGAAGCTTGGATCAAGTGGTGATGGGACTCTGCGGTCCACGTGTGTCAAAAGTTGCAAAGGTTTATCTTCTCAGGGGGCTGTGCGCCACTCCTTCTTGTCTCCTTTTTCTGCCCATGGGGAAATTCGACCATTCTTGGGACGGCAGAACCGAGGGAGGATCTTCCAGGCTGTCCTGGGCTACGTGAAGGAAATCTGCTGCAGGCGAATGGCACTGGGAGAAGCTCCTATGGATTTTTGGCACTACAAGTGATGGAAGTCCTCATGTTGCCTTCATCTTTTTTTTTTCCTTTCTTTGCGATCGGATTCCTGAGTTGGCTGCAGTTTGCTGCGGGGGCAGGGCAGCCCCTCCGGGTTTCCTGTGCGCAAGTGCAATGGATCCCACCAGTTAAATGTGCAGAAGCGGGATCCGGGAAGTCCTCATCACACACCCTTCTCCAAAATTCCAGGCACAAAACTCGGAACAGACTAATTTAGACCTTAATGCCAAAAGGCAATGTTGACGGAGCCGAAAACCTGCAGGCGAATGGCATTGGGAGAAGCTCCTATGGATTTTCGGCGCTATAAGTGATGGATGTGATCATACTAGCACTAATGCACCAATCCCATTAGAACTCTGAAGTTAAACGTACTTTGGCGAGAGTAGTACTAGGATGGGTGACCTCCTAGAAAGTTCTCGTGTTGCATTCATCTTTTTTTTTTTCCTTTCTCTGCGATCGGATTCCTGAGTTGGCTCCAGTTTGCTGCGGGGGCAGGGCAGCCCCTCTGGGTTTCCTGTGTACAAGTGCAACGGATCCCCTCAATTAAATGTGCCGTAGTGGGATCCGGGAAGTCCTCATCACACACTTGTGGGGAAATTCGACCGTTCCTAGGATGGCAAAACCACAGGAGGAGCTTTCAGGCCGTCTTGGGCTCTGCGAAGGAAATTTGCTGCAGGCGGATGGTGCCGAGAGACGTTCCTGGGGATTTCCGGCACTACGAGTGGCAGGTGCGATCATACCAGCACTAGTGCACCGGATCTTATTAGAACACCAAAGTGAAACGTGCTTGGGTGAGAGTAGTACTAGGAAGGGTGACCTCTAGGGAAGTCCTCGTGTTCCACCCCTCCTCCTTTTTCCTTTTTCTGCATTCAGATTCCTGGGTCAGCGGCAGTTTGCTGCGGGGGGAGGGCAGCCCCTGGGGTTTTCCTGCACGTAAGTGCAACGGATCCCATCTGGGGGGAGGGCAGCCCCTGGGGGTTTCCTGCACGTAAGTGCAACAGATCCCATCAGTTAAATGCACAGTACTGGGTTCTGGGAAGTCCTTGTCTCGCACCCTTCTCCTAAATTCCAGGCAAGGAACTCGGAATGGACGAATTTTGACCGGAATGCCGAACAAAAATGTCCACGGAGCCCAAAACCTGCTGTAGCGGGAGAGAGACAAAAGAACGGGCGAGTTTTTGCAAGCAATGCTGAATCAGCAATCTTTGGGAAGCCTCAGAAGCACCGACACAGCCGAATTTTGACCCGAGTGACGGGTCCAATGGAGCTAGGAACGAGCTTTCCATCGGTGATGGGACTCATGGGTCCAGGCGCGTCAAAAGTTATGATGGTTTATGTTCTCAGGGGGCTGTGCACCACTCCTTCTCGTCTCCTTCTTCTGCCCACAGGGAAATTCGACCATTCCTAGGATGCCCGAACCGAGGGAGGATCTTCCAGGCCATCCCGGGCTCTGCGAAGGAGATCTGCTGCGCGCGAATGGCACCAGTAGAAGCTCCTATGGATTTTCGGCACTACAACTGATGGATGTGATCGTAGCAGCACTAATGCACTGGATCCCATCATAACTCCGAAGTTAAACGTGCTTGGGCGAGAGTAGTACTAGGATGGGTGAACTCTTGGGAAGTCCTCGTGTTGCATTCTTTCTTTTTTTTCCTTTCTCTGCGATCGGATTCCCTAATTTTGACCTGAAGGCCAAACGACAATGTCGACGGAGCCAAAAACCTGCTGAAGTGGGAGAGAGACGAAAGAACGGGCGAGTTTTCTGCAAGCAATGCTGAACGGCAATTTTGGGGAAGCCTCAGAGGCACTAAAACAGCCGAATTTTGACCCAAGTGACAGGGCCAATGGAGAGCAGCTCGACTGGTAGCCTGATGAAGCTCGGATCGAGCGGTGACGGGACTTTTTGGTCCACGCGGGTCAAAAGTTGCGACAGTTTACGTTCTCGGGGGGCTGTGCGCCTCTCCTTCTTGGCTCCTTCTTTCACGCATGGGGAAGTTTGACCGTTCTTGGGACGGTGGAACCAAGGGAGGATCTTCTAGATCGTCCTGGAAGCACGGGTGAGTTTTTGCAAGCAATGCTGAACGGCAATCTTGGGGAAGCCTCGGAAGCACGGAAACAGCCAAATTTTGACCTGAACGATGGGGCCAATGGAGTGCAGCTCCAGTGGCAGCCCGATGGAGCTCAGAACAAGCTTTCCATCAAGCAGTGATGGGACTCATGGGTCCATGCGCATCAAATGTGACAACGGTTTACATTCTCTGTGGGCTGTGCACCTCTCCTTCTCGGCTCCTTCTTCTGCCTGCGGGGAAATTCGACTGTTCCTGGGACAGCAGAACCGCGGGAGGAGGTTCCGGGCCATCTCGGGCTTCGTGAAGGAAATCTGCTGTGGGCATATGGTGCTGGGAGAAGTTCCTGAGGATGTCTGGCTCAGCGGGTGGCAGGTGCGATCATACCAATACTAATGCATGGGATCCCATCAGAACTTTGAAGTTAAACCTACTTGGACAAGAGTAGTACTAGGATGGGTGACCTCCTGGGAGGTCCTTGATTTGCATTCATCTTTTTTTTTCTCCTTTCTCTGCGATCGGATTCCTGAGTTGGCTGCAGTTTTCTGCTGGGGCAGGGTAGCCCCTCCGTGTTTCCTGTGCGCAAGTGCAACGGATCGAAAACCTGTGGGCGAATGGCAGTGGAAGAAGCACCTTTGGATTTTCGGCGCTGTAAGTGACGGATTCGATCATACCAGCACTAATGCACCGAATCCCATCAGAACTCCAAAGTTAAACGTGCTTGGGCGAGAGTAGTACTAGGATGGGTGACCTCCTGAGAAGTCTTCATGTTGCATTCTGCATTCAACTTCTTTTTTTTTCTCCTTTCTCTGCAATCGGATTCCTGAGTGGGCTGCAGTTTGCTGTGGGGGCACAGCAGCCCCTCCGGGTTTCCTGTGCGCAAGTGCAACGGATCAAAAACCTGCGGGCAAATGGCACTGGGAGAAGCTCCTATGGATTTTCGGCGTTACAATTGAAGAATGCGATCATACAAGCACTAATGCACCCTCTGCGATCAGATTCCTGAGTGGGCTGCAGTTTGCTGTGTGGGCACGGCGGCCCCTCCGGGTTTCCTGTGCGCAAGGGCAACGGATCAAAAACCTGCAGACGAATGGCACTGGGAGAAGCTCCTATGGATTTTTGGCGTTACAAGTGACGAATGCAATCATACTAGCACTAATGCACCGGATCCCATCAGAAGTCTGAAGTTAAACGCGCTTGGGTGACAGTAGTACTAAGTAGTACTAAAGCGGTGATGGGACTTTTCGGTCCACGCACGTCAACAGTTGCAACGGTTTACATTCTCGGGCGGCCTGTGCACCACTCCTTCTTGGCTCCTTCTTCTGCCCACGTGGAAATTCGATAGTTCCTGGTATGGCGGAACCGCGGGTGGAGCATCCCGGCCGTCTCGGTGTCTGTGAAGGAAATCTGCTGTGGGCGGACAGCACCGGGAGATGCTCCTGAGGATTTCCAGTGCTGCGGGTGGCGGGTGCAATCATACCATCAATAATGCACTGGATCTCATCAGAACTTCGAAATTAAACGTGCTTGCGTGAGAGTTGTACTAGGATGTGGGACCACCTGGGAAGTCGTCATGTTGCTTCCATCCTTCTTTTTACTTTCTTTGCATTGGGATTCCCGGGTCGGCTACAGTTTGCTGTGGGGGAAGGGTAACCCCTCGAGGTTTCCTACGCGCAAGTGCAAGGGATCCCATCAGTTAAACGCGCAGTACTGGGATCGGGGAAGTCCTTGTCTCGGACCCTTCACCAAAATTCCGGGCACGGAACTTGGAATGGATGAATTTTCACGTGAATGCCGAACGACAATGTCGACAGAGCCCAAAACCTGCTGAAGCGGGAGAGTGATGAAAGAACAGGCCAGATTTCGCAAGGAATACTTAATGGCAATCTTGGGGAAGCCTCGGAGGCACTGAAACAGCCGAATTTTGACCCCAGCGATGGGGCCAGTGGAGAGCAGCTCGACTGGCAGCCCAATGGAGCTTGGATCGAGTGGTGACAGGACTCTTCGGTCCACGCGCGTCAAAAGTTGTGACAGTTCACGTTCTCGGAGGGCTGTGCGCCACTCCTTCTCGTCTCCTTCTTCCGCCCACGGGGAAATTCGACCGTTCCTGGGACGGCGGAATCGAGGGAGGATCTTCCAGGCCATCCTGGGCTCCATGACGGAAATCTGCTGCGGGCAAATGGCACTGGGAAAAGTTCCTATGGATTTTTGGCGCTTCAACTGACGGATGCGATCATACCAACACTAATGCACCGAAACCCATTAGAACTCCAAAGTTAAAAGTGCTTGGGCAAGAGTAGTATTAGGATGGGTGACCTCCTGGAAAGTCTTCGTGTTGCATTCATCCTTTGTTTTTTCCTTTTTTCTGCAATCGGATTCCTGAGTTGGCTGCAGCTTGCCGACGGGGTGGGGCAGCCCCTCTGGGTTTCCTGTGCGCAAGTGCAACAGATCCCATCTAGGTAGTCTTTGTGTTGCATTCATCTTTTTTTTTTTTCCTTTTTCTGCGATCGGACTCCTGAGTTGGCTGCAGTTTGCTGCGGGGGCAGGGCAGCCCCTCCGGGTTTCCTGTGCATAAGTGCAACGGATCCCATCAGTTAAATGTGTAGTAGTGGGATCCAGGAAGTCCTCATCACACACCCTTCTCCAAAATTCTGGGCACAAAACTTGGAACAAACTAATTTTGACCTTAATGCCAAAAGGCAATGTTGACAGAGCCGAAAACTTGCGGGCGAATGGCACTGGGAGAAACTCCTATGGATTTTCAGCACTACAAGTGATGGATGCGATCATACTAGCACTAATGTACTGAATCTCATCAGAACTCTGAAGTTAAACGTGCCTGGGCGAGAGTAATATTAGGATGGGTGACCTCCTGGAAAGTCCTTGTGTTGCATTCATCTATTTTTTTTCCTTTCTCTGCAATCGGATTCCTGAGTTGGCTGCAGTTTGCTGCAGGGGCAGGGCAGCCCCTCCGGGTGTCCTGTGCGCAAGTGCAACGGATCCCATCAGTTAAATGTGCAGTAGTGGTATCCGGGAAGTCCTCATCACACACCCTTCTCCAAAATTTTGGGCACAAAACTCGGAACAGACTAATTTTGACCTTAATGCCAAAAGGCAATGTCGACGGAGCCGAAAATCTGCGGGCGAATGGCACTGGGAGAAGCTCCTATGGATTTTTGGTGCTGTAGGTGATGGATGTGATCATACCAACACTAATGCACTGGATCCCAACAGAATTCTGAAGTCAAACGTACTTGGGCGAGAGTAATACTAGGATGGGTGACCTCCTGGGAAGTCCTTGTTTTGCATTCATCTATTTTTTTTCCTTTCTCTGTAATCGGATTCTTGAGTTGGCTGCAGTTTGCTGCGGGGGCAGGGCAGCCCCTCCGGGTTTCCTGTGCGCAAGTGCAACGGATCCCATCAGTTAAATGTGCAGTAGTGGGATCCGGGAAGTCCTCATCACACACCCTTCTCCAAAATTTTGGGCATAAAACTCGGAACAGACTAATTTTGACCTTAATGCCAAAAGGCAATGTCGACGGAGCCGAAAATCTGCGGGCGAATGGCACTGGGAGAAGCTCCTATGGATTTCTGGTGCTATAGGTGATGGATGTGATCATACCAACACTAATGCACTGGATCCCAACAGAATTCTGAAGTCAAACGTACTTGGGCGAGAGTAATACTAGGATGGGTGACCTCCTGGGAAGTCCTTGTTTTGCATTCATCTATTTTTTTTCCTTTCTCTGCGATCGGATTCTTGAGTTGGCTGCAGTTTGCTGCGGGGGCAGGGCAGCCCCTCCGGGTTTCCTGTGCGCAAGTGCAACAGATCCCATCAGTTAAATGTGCAGTAGTGGGTTCCGGGAAGTCCTCATCACACACCCTTCTCAAAAATTCTAGGCACAAAACTTGAAACAGACTAATTTTGACTTTAATGCCAAAAGGCAATGTGGATGGAGCCGAAAATCTGTGGGTGAATGGCACTGGGAGAAGCTCCTATGGATTTTCGGCGCTATAGGTAGTGGATGTGAACCTACCAGCACTGATGCACCGCATCCTATTAGAACTCCGAAGTTAAACGTGTTTGGGCGAGAGTAGTACTAGGACAGGTGACCTTTTGGGAAGTCCTTGTTTTGCATTCATCTTTTTTTTTCCCTTTCTCTGTGATCGGATTCCTGAGTTGGCTGCAGTTTGCTTCGGGGGCAGGGCAGCCCCTCTGGGTTTCCTGTGCACAAGTGCAACAGATCCCATCAGTTAAATGTGCAGTAGTGGGATCCGGGAAGTACTCATCACACACCCTTCTCGAAAATTCCAGGCCCAAAACTCGGAACAGACTAATTTTGACCTTAATGCCAAGAGACAAAAGGCAATGTCAACGGAGCCGAAAACCTGCGGGTGAATGGCACTGGGAGAAGCTCCTATGGATTTTTGGCGCTATAAGAGATGGATGTGATCATACCAGCACTAATGCACTAGATCCCATCAGAATTCTGAAGTCAAACGTACTTGGGCGAGAGTAGTACTAGGATGGGTGACCTTCTGGGATGTCCTTGTTTTGCATTCATCTTTTTTTTTTCCTTTCTCTGCGATCAGATTCCTGAGTTCGCTGCAGTTTGCTGCGGGGGCAGGGCAGCCCCTCTGGTTTTCCTGTGTGCAAGTGCAATGGATCCCATCAGTTAAATGTGCAGTACTGGGATCCGGGAAGTCCTCATCACACACCCTTCTCGAAAATTCCAGGCCCAAAACTCAGAACAGACTAATTTTAACCTTAATGCCAAGAGACAAAAGGAAATGTCGACGGAGCCGAAAATCTGCGGGCGAATGGCACTAGGAGAAGCTCCTATCGAGCGATGACAGGACTCGTGGGTCTACGTGCATCAAATGTTACCAAGGTTTACATTCTCGGGGGGCTCTGCGCCTCTCCTTCTCAGCTCCTTCTTCCGCCCACGGGGAAATTCGACTGTTCTTGGGACGGGGGAGCCACAGGAGGAGCTTGCGGACCATCTCGGGCACCGCACAGGAAATCTGCTGCGGGCAGATTGTGCTGGGAGAAGCTCCTGGGGACATCCGGTGCCAATTGTGATGGGGGAGATCAAACCAGTACTAATGCACTGGATCCCATTAAAACTCCGAAGTTGAATGTCCTTGGGCAAGAGTAGTACTAGGATGGGTGACCTCCAGGGAAGTCCTCTTGTTGCATTCTGCATTTAACTTTTTTTTTCTCTCCTTTCTCTGCGATCGGATTCCTGAGTGGGCTGCAGTTTGCTGTGGGGGCACGGCAGCCCCTCCGGGTTTCCTGTGTGCAAGAGCAACGGATCCAAAACCTGCAGGCGAATGGCACTGGGAGAAGCTCCTATGGATTTTTGACGTTACAAGTGACGAATGCGATCATACCAGCACTAATGCACCGGATCCCATCAGAATTCTAAAGTTAAACGCATTAGGTGACAGTAGTACTAGGTGGGAAGTCCTCGTGCTGCATTCATCTTTTTCTTTACCTTTCTCTGCGATCGGATTCCTGAGTTGGCTGCAGTTTGCCAGCACTAATGCACCGGATCCCATCAGAATTCTAAAGTTAAAATCGCTTAGGTGACAGTAGTACTAGGTGGGAAGTCCTCGTGTTGCATTCATCTTTTTCTTTTCCTTTCTCTGCGATCGGATTCCTGAGTTGGCTGCAGTTTGCCGCGGGGGCAGGGCAGCCCCTCCGGGTTTCCTGTGCGCAAGTGCAACGGATCCCAACAGTTAAATGTGCTGTAGTAGGATCCGGGAAGTCCTCATCACACAGCCTTCTCCAAATTTCCGGGCACAAAACTCGAAACAGACTTATTTTGACCTTAATGCCAAAAGAAAATGTCGATGGAGCCGAAAACCTGCGGGCAAATGGCACTGGAAGAAGCTCCTATGGATTTTCGGCGCTATAAGTGATGGATGTGATCATACCCGCACTAATGCACCGGATCCCATCAGATTTCCGAAGTTAAACGTACTTGGGCGAGAGTAGTACTAGGATGGGTGACTTCCTGGGAAGTCCTCGTGTTGCATTCAACTTTTTTTTTTCCTTTCTCTGCGATCCGATTCCTGAGTGGGCTGCCATTTGCTGTGGGGCAGGGCAGCCCCTCCGGGTTTGCTGTGCACAAGTGCAACGGATCGAAAACCTGCGGGCGAATGGCACTGAGAGAAGCTCCTATGGATTTTCGGCGCTACAAGTGATGAATGCAATCATAACAGCACTAATGCACCGGATCCCATCAGAATTCTAAAGTTAAACGCGCTTAGGTGACAGTAGTACTAGGTGGGAAGTCCTCGTGTTGCATTCATCTTTTTCTTTTCCTTTCTCTGCGATCGGATTCCTGAGTTGGCTGCGGTTTGCTGCGGGGGCAGGGCAGCCCCTCCAGGTTTCCTGTGCGCAAGTGCAACGGATCCCATCAGTTAAATGTGCAGTAGTGGGATCCGGGAAGTCCTCATCACACAGCCTTCTCCAAAATTCCGGGCACAAAACTCGAAACAGACTTTTTTTGACCTTAATGCCAAAAGAAAATGTCGATGGAGCCGAAAACCTGCGGGCAAATGGCACTGGAAGAAGCTCCTATGGATTTTCGGCGCTATAAGTGATGGATGTGATCATACCCGCACTAATGCACCGGATCCCATCAGATTTCCGAAGTTAAACGTACTTGGGCGAGAGTAGTACTAGGATGGGTGACTTCCTGGGAAGTCCTCATGTTGCATTCAACTTTTTTTTTTCCTTTCTCTGCGATCCGATTCCTGAGTGGGCTGCCATTTGCTGTGGGGCAGGGCAGCCCCTCCGGGTTTGCTGTGCACAAGTGCAACGGATCGAAAACCTGCGGGCGAATGGCACTGAGAGAAGCTCCTATGGATTTTCGGCGCTACAAGTGATGAATGCAATCATAACAGCACTAATGCACCGGATCCCATCAGAACTCTGAAGTTAAACGTGCTTGGGCGAGAGTAGTACTAGGTGGGAAGTCCTCGTATTGCATTCTGCATTCATCTTTTTTTTTTTCCTTTCTCTGCGATTGGATTCCTGAGTTGGCTGCAGTTTGCTGCGGGGGCAGGGCAGCCCCTCCGGGTTTCCTTTGCACAAGTGCAACGGATCCCATCAGTTAAATGTGCAGTAGTGGGATCCGGGAAGTCCTCATCACACAGCCTTCTCCAAAATTCAGGTCACAAAACTCGGAACAGACTAATTTTGACCTTAATGCCAAAAGAAAATGTCGACGGAGCCGAAAACCTGCGGGCAAATGGCATTGGGCGAGAGTAGTACTAGGCTGGGTGACCTCTTGGGAAGTCCTCGTGTTGCATTCAACTTTTTTTTTTTTCCTTTCTCTGCGATCAGATTCCTGAGTGGACTGCAGTTTCCTGCGGGGGCAGGGCAGCCCCTCCGGGTTTCCTGTGCGGAAGTGCAACGGATCCCATCAGGTTAATGTGCCGTAGTGGGATCCGGGAAGTCCTCATCACACAGCCTTCTCCAAAATTCTGGGCACAAAACTCGGAATAGACTAATTTTGACCTTAATGCCAAAAGAAAATGTCGACGGAGCCGAAAACCTGCGGGCAAATGGCATTTGAAGAAGCTCCTATGGATTTTTGGCGCCTTAAGAAATGGATGTGATCATACCAGCACTAAAGTACCAGATCTCTTCAGAACTCTGAAGTTAAATCTGCTTGGGCGAGAGTAGTACTAGGATGGGTGACTTCTTGGGAAGTCCTTGTGTTGCATTCAACATTTTTTTTTTCCTTTGTCTGCCATCAGATTCCTGAGTGGGCTGCAGTTTGCTGCGGGGGCAGGGCAGCCCCTCCGGGTTTCCTGTGCGCAAGGGCAACGGATCCCATCAGTTAAATGTGCAGTAGTGGGATCCGGGAAGTCCTCATCACACAGCCTTCTCCAAAATTCCGGGCACAAAACTGGGAACAGACTAATTTTGACCTTAATACCAAAAGACAATGTCGACAGAGCCGAAAACCTGCTGAAGTGGGAGAGAGACGAAAGAATGGGCGAGTTTTCACAAGCAATGCTGAACGGCAATCTTGGGGAAGCCTCGGAGGCACTAAAACAGCCGAATTTTGACCCGACTGACGGGGGCAATGGAGAGCAGCTAGACTGGCAGCCCGATGGAGCTTGGATCGAGTGGTGATGGGACTCTTTGGTCCATGCGTGTCAAAGGTTGCATCTGTTTATGTTCTCAGGGGGCTGTGCACCACTTCTTCTCGGCTCCTTCTTCCACCCACGGGGAAGTTCAACCGTTCTTGGGACGGCAGAACCGAGGGAGGATCTTCCAGGCCGTCCTGGGCTCCACGAAGAAAATCTGCTGTGGGCGAATGGCACTGGGAGAAGCTCGTATGGAATTTCGGCACTACAAGTGACAGATCCGATCATACCAGCACTAATGCACCGGATCTCATCAGAACTTTGAAGTTAAACGTACTTGGGCAAGAGTAGTACTAGGATGGGTGACCTCTCGGGTAGTCTTCATGTTGCATTCATCCTTTTGTTTTCCTTTTTCTACAATCGGATTCCTGAGTTGGCTGCAGTTTGCTGCCGGGGCAGGGCAGCCCCTCCGGGTTTCCTGTGCGCAAGTGCAACAGATCCCATCTAGGTAGTCTTCGTGTTGCATTCATCTTTTTTTTTTTCCTTTTTCTGCGATCGGATTCCTGAGTTGGCTGCAGTTTGCTGCGGGGGCAGGGCAGCCCCTCCGGGTTTCCTGTGCGCAAGTGCAACAGATCCCATCAGTTAAATGTGCAGTAGTGGGATCCGGGAAGTCCTCATCACACATCCTTCTCCAAAATTCCAGGCACAAAACTCGAAACAGACTAATGTTGACCTTAATGCCAAAAGACAATGTCGACGGAGCCGAAAACCTGCTGAAGTGGGAGAGAGACGAAAGAATGGGCGAGTTTTTGCAAGCAAGCAATGCTGAATGGCAATCTTGGGGAAGCCTCTGAGGCACTAAAACAGCCAAATTTTGACCCGAGTGACAAGGCCAATGGAGAGCAGCTCAACTGGCAGCCCGATGGAGCTTGGATCGAGTGGTGACGGGACTCTTTGGTCCACGTGTGTCAAAAGTTGCAAAGGTTTATGTTCTCAGGGGGCTGTGCGCCACTCCTTCTCGGCTCCTTCTTCCGCCCATGGGGAAATTAGACCGTTCTTGGGACGGCAGAACCGAGGGAGGATCTTCCAGGCCGTCCTGGGCTCCGCAAAGGAAATCTGCTGCGTGCGAATGGCACTGGGAGAAGCTCCTGTGGATTTTTGGTGCTACAAGTGGCAGATGCAATCATACCAGCGCTAATCATTCCGATTCCATTTAAAACTCCGAAGTTAAACGTGCTTGGGCGAGAGTAGTATTAGGATGGGTGACTTCTTGGGAAATCCTTGTGTTGCATTCATCTTTTTTTTATTTCTTTCTCTGTGATCGGATTCTTGGGTTGGCTGCAGTTTGCGGCGGGGGCAAGGCTGCTCCTCAGGTTTTCCTGTGCGCAAGTGCAACAGATCCCATCAGTTAAATGCGTAGTACTGGGATCTGGGAAGTGCTCGTCACGCACCCTTCTCCAAAATTCAGAGCACAGAACTTGGAAAAGACTAATTTTGACCTGAATGCCAAATGACAATGTCGACAGAGCCAAAAACCTGCTGAAGTGGGAGAGAGATGAAAGAACAGGCGAGTTTTCGCAAGCAATGCTGAACGGCAATCTTGGGGAAGCCTCGGTGGCACTAAAACAGCCAAATTTTGACCCGAGTGACTGGGCCAATGGTGAGCAGCTCGACTGGCAGCCTGATGGAACTCGGATCGAGCAGTGACGGGACTTTTCGGTCCACGTGTGTCAAAAGTTGCGACGGTTTATGTTCTCAGGGGGCTTTGCGCCACTCCCTCTTGGCTCCTTCTTCCGCCCGCAAGGAAATTCAATAGTTCCTGGGATGGCGGAACTGTGGGTGGAGCATCCAGGCCATCTCGGGGTCAGCGAAGGAAATCTGCTGTGGGTGGCGGGTGCAATCATACCATCAGTAATGCACCGGATTCCATCAAAACTCCGAAGTTAAATGTGCTTGGGTGATAATAGTACTAGGATGGGTGACCACCTGGGAAGTCCTTATTTTGCATCTATCCTTCTTTTTCCTTTCTTTGCGTTCGGATTCCCGGGTCGGCTGCAGTTTGCTGCGGGGGCAGGGCAGCCCCTCGCGGTTTCCTGCACGCAAGTGCAATGGATCCCATCAGTTAAATGCGTAGTACTGGGATCCGGGAAGTCCTCGTCTCGCACCCTTCTCCAAAATTCCGGGAACTTGGAACGGACGAATTTTGCAGCCCGATGGAGCTCAGAACGAGGTTTCCATCAAGTGGTGATGGCACTCGTGAGTCCACACACTTTGAAAGTTACGACGTTGAAAGTTCTTCGGGTGGCCGTGTGCCTCTCCTTCTTGGCTCCTCCTTCCGCCTGCGGGGAAATTTGATAGCTCCTGGGATGATGGAACCACGGGAGGAGCTTCCAGGCTGTCTCAGGCTCCGCGAAGGAAATCTGCTGCGGGCGAATGGCACTGGGAGAAGCTCCTGGGGATTTCCAGTGCTATGTGTGTCGGGTGAGATCATACTAGCACTAATGCACTAGATCCTGTCAGACCTTTGAAGTTAATCGTGCTTGGGTGACAGTACAACTAGGATGGGTGACCTCCTAGGAAGTCCTCGTGTTGCACCCCTCCTTTTTTTTCCTTTCTCTATGCTCTGATTCTTGGTTCTGTGGCAATTTGCTGTGGGGGGAGGGCAGCTCCTCAGGGTTTCTTGCACATAAGTGCAACAGATCCCATCAGTTAAATGCGCAGTACAGGGATCTAGGAAGTCCTTGTCTCACACCCTTCTCCTAAATTCTAGGCACAGATCTTGGAACGGACAAATTTTGACCAGAATGTTGAACGACAAAGTCGACAAAGCCCAAAACCTGCTGAAGCAGTAGAGAAACGAAAGAACGGGCGAGTTTTCACAAACAATTCTGAACAGCAATCTTGGGGAAGCCTCGGAAGCACTGAAACAGCCGAATTTTGACCCAAGCGATGGGCCAATGGAGCCTGCTCAAGCGGGAGAGAGATGAAAGAACGGGGAGTTTTCGCAAACAATGCTGAACGGCAATTTTGGGGAAGCCTCAAAAGCACTGAAACAGCCCAATTTTGACCCAAGCGACAGGGCCAATAGAGCACAGCTCAATTGGCAGCCCAATGGAGCTCGGAACGAGCTTTCCATCGAGCGGTAACGGGGCTCGTGGGTCCACCAGCATGAAAAGTTACGACGGTTTACGTTCTCAGGGGGCTGTGGACCTCTCCTTCTCGGCTACTTCTTCCACCTGCGGGGAAATTCGACCGTTCCCAGGATGCCAAAACTACGGGAGGAGCTTTCAGGCCATCTTGGGCTCCGCGAAGGAAATCAGGGTGACCTCTAGGGAAGTCCTCGTGTTCCACCCCTCCTTCTTTTTCCTTTTTCTGCATTCGGATTCCCGGGTCAGCGGCAGTTTTTTGCGTGGGGACGGCAGCCCCTGGGGGTTTCCTGCACGTAAGTGCAACGGATCCCATCAGTTAAACGTGCAGTACTTTGATCCAGGAAGTCCTCGTCTCGCACCCTTCTCCTAAATTCCTGGCAAGGAACTCGGAATGGATGAATTTTGATGAGAATGCCTGAACGAAAATGTCAATGGAGCCCAAAACCTGCTGAAGCAGGAGAGAGACAAAAGAACAGGCGAGTTTTTGCAAACAATGCTGAACGGCAATCTTGGGGAAGCATTGGTGGCACTAAAACAGCCCAATTTTGACCCAAGTGACAGGGCCAATGGAGAGCAGCTCGACTGGCAGCCCGATGGAGCTTGGATCAAGCGGTGACAGGACTCTTCGGTCCACATGCGTCAAAAGTTGCGACGGTTTACGTTCTTGGGGGGCTGTGTGCCTCTCCTTCTTGGCTCCTTCTTCCACCCGTGAGGAAATTCGATAGTTCCTGGGATGGTGGAACCGGGGGAGGAGCTTCCAGGCCGTCTCGGGCACAACAAAGGAAATCTGCTGCGGGCGGACGGTGCTAGGAAAAGCTCCCAAGGATTTCCAGTGCTGTGGGTGGCGGGTGTGATCATACCATTAGTAATGCACCGGATCCCATCACAACTCCAAAGTTAAATGTGCTTGGGCGATAATAGTACTAGGATGGGTGACCACCTGGGAAGTCCTTATTTTGCAACTATCCTTCTTTTTCCTTTCTTTGCATTTGGATTCCCGGGTCGGCTGCAGTTTGCTGCGGGGGCAGGGCAGCCCCTCAGGGTTTCCTGCACGCAAGTGCAATGGATCCCATCGGTTAAATGTGCAGTACTGGGATCCAGGAAGTCCTCGTCTCGCACCTTTCTCCTAAATTCTGGGCACGGAACTTGGGACAGATGAATTTTGACCAGAATGCCGAGCGACAAAGTCAACAGAGCCCAAAACCTGCTGAAACAGGAGAGAGATGAAAGAACAGGGGAGTTTTTGCAAGCAATGCCGAATGGCAATCTTGGGGAAGTATCAAAAGCACTAAAATAGCCGAATTTTGACCCAAGCAATGGGGCCAATGGAGCTAGGAATGAGCCTTCCATCGAGTGGTGATGGGACTCGCGCGTCCACACGTGTCAAAAGTTACGACGGTTTACATCCTAAGGAAGCTGTGCGCCTCTCCTTCTCATCTCCTTCTTCCGCCCACGGGGAAATTCGATCGTTCCTGGGATGGCACAACAGCGGGAGGAGCTTCCCGGCCGTCCCGGGCTCCGCAAAGGAAATCTGCTGTGGGTGAATGTCACCAGGAGAAGCTCCTGTGGATTTTCGGTGCTACGGATGCAATCATACCAGCACTAATCCACCAGATTCCTGAGTTGGCTGCAGTTTGCTGCAGGGGCAGGGCAGCCCCTCTGGGTTTCCCGGGTGCAAGTGCAACAGATCCCATCAGTTAAATGTGCAGTACTGGGATCCAGGAAGTCCTCGTCACACACCCTTTTCCATAATTCCAGGCACAGAACTCGGAACAGACTAATTTTGACCTTAATGCCAAAAGACAATGTCGACGGAGCTGAAAACCTGCTGAAGTGGGAGAGAGACGAAAGAATGGGCGAGCTTTCGCAAGCAATGCTGAACGGCAATCTTGGAAGCCTCGAAGGCACTAAAACAGCCGAATTTTGACCCGAGTGACAGGGCCAATGGAGAGCAGCTCGACTGGCAGCCCGATGGAGCTTGGATCGAGTGGTGATGGGACTCTTCGGTCCACGTGTGTCAAAAGTTGCAAAGGTTTATCTTCTCAGGGGGCTGTGTGCCACTCCTTCTTGTCTCCTTTTTCTGCCCACGGGGATATTCGACTGTTCTTGGGACGGCAGAACCGAGGGAGGATCTTCCTGGCCGTCCTGGGCTACGCGAAGGAAATCTGCTGCAGGCGAATGGCACTGGGAGAAGCTCCTATGGATTTTCGGCACTACGAGTGATGGAAGTCCTCGTGTTACCTTCATCTTTTTTTTTTTCCTTTCTCTGCGATCGGATTCCTGAGTTGGCTGCAGTTTGCTGCGGGGGCAGGGCAGCCCCTCCGGGTTTCCTGTGCGCAAGTGCAACGGATCCCATCAGTTAAATGTGCCGTAGTGGGATCCGGGAAGTCCTCATCACACACCCTTCTCCAAAATTCCGGGCAGAAAACTCGAATCAGACTAATTTTGACCTTAATGCCAAAAGGCAATGTCGACGGAGCCGAAAACCTGCAGGCGAATGGCACTGGGAGAAGCTCCTATGGATTTTCGGCGCTATAGGTGATGGATGTGATCATACCAGCACTAATGCACCGGATTCCATCAGAACTTCGAATTTAAACATGCTTGGGCGAAAGTAATACTAGGATGGGTGACCTCCTGGGAAGTCCTCGTGTTGCATTCATCTTTTTTTTTTTCCTTTTCTCTGCGATCGGAATCCTGAGTTGGCTGCAGTTTGCTGCTGGGGCAGGGCAGCCCCTCCGGGTTTCCTGTGCGCAAGAGCAATGGATCCCATCAGTTAAATGTGCAGTAGTGGGATCTGGGAAGTCCTCATCACACAGCCTTCTCCAAAATTCCGGGCACAAAACTGGGAACAGACTAATTTTGACCTTAATGCCAAAAGGCAATGTCGACGGAGCCGAAAACCTGCGGGCGAATGGCACTGGGAGAAGCTCCTAGGGATTTTTGGCGCTACAAGTGAAGGACGCGATCATACCAGCACTAATGCACCGGATCCCATCAGAACTTTGAAGGTAAACGTGCTTGGACGAGAATCGTACTAGGATGGGTGACATGCTTGGACAAGAATACTACTAGGATGGGTGACCTCCTGGGAAGTCTTCGTGTTGTACTCATCTTTTTTTTTTCCTTTCTCTGCAATCAGATTCCTGAGTTGGCTGCAGTTTGCTGCAGGGGCAGGGCAGCCCCACCGGGTGTCCTGTGTGCAAGTGCAACGGATCCCATCAGTTAAATGTGCAGTAGTGGGATCCGGGAAGTCCTCATCACACACCCTTCTCCAAAATTTCGGGCACAAAACTCGGAACAGACTAATTTTGACCTTAATGCCAAAAGGCAATGTCTACGGAGCCGAAAATCTGTGGGCGAATGGCACTGGGAGAAGCTCCTATGGATTTTTGGCGCTATAGGTGATGGATGTGATCACACCAGCACTAATGCACTGGATCCCATCAGAATTCTGAAGTCAAACGTACTTGGGCAAGAGTAGTACTAGGATGGGTGACCTCCTAGGAAGTCCTTGTTTTGCATTCATCTATTTTTTTTCCTTTCTCTGCGATCGGATTCCTGAGTTGGAACAGGGGCAAGCCCCTCCGGGTTTCCTGTGTGCAAGTGCAATGGATCCCATCAGTTAAATGTGCAGTAGTGGGATCCAGGAAGTCCTCATCACACACCCTTCTCTAAAATTCTAGGCACAATACTCGAAACAGACTAATTTTGACTTTAATGCCAAAAGGCAATGTGGATGGAGCCGAAAATTTGTGGGCGAATGGCACTGGGAGAAGCTCCTATGGATTTTCGGTGCTATAGGTGGTGGATGTGAACATACTATCACTAATGCACTGGATCCCATTAGAACTTCGAAGTTAAACGTGTTTGGGCGAGAGTAGTACTAGGATGAGTGACTTTTTGGGAAGTCCTTGTTTTGCATTCATTTTTTTTTTTCCCTTTCTCTGCGATCGGATTCCTGAGTTGGCTGCAGTTTGCTTCAGGGGCAGGGCAGCCCCTCTGGGTTTCCTGTGCACAAGTGCAACAGATCCCATCAGTTAAATGTGCAGTAGTGGGATCCAGGAAGTCCTCATCACACACCCTCCTCGAAAATTCCAGGCCCAAAACTTGGAACAGACTAATTTTGACCTTAATGCCAAGAGACAAAAGGCAATGTTCGCCAGAGCCGAAAATCTGCGGATGAATGGCACTGGGAGAAGCTCCTATGGATTTTTGGCGCTATAGGAGATGGATGTGATCATACCAGCACTAATGCACTGGATCCCATCAGAATTCTGAAGTCAAACGTACTTGGGCGAGAGTAGTACTAGGATGGGTGACCTCCTGGGATGTCCTTGTTTTGCATTCATCTTTTTTTTTTCCTTTCTCTGCGATCAGATTCCTGAGTTTGCTGCAGTTTGCTGCGGGGGCAGGGCAGCCCCTCTGGGTTTCCTGTGCTCAAGTGCAACGGATCCCATCTGTTAAATGTGCAGTACTGGGATCCAGGAAGTCCTCATCACACACCCTTCTCGAAAATTCCAGGCCCAAAACTCGGAACAGACTAATTTTGACGATAATGCCAAGAGACAAAAGGCAATGTCGACGGAGCCGAAAATCTGTGGGTGAATGGCACTGGGAGAAGCTCCTATGGATTTTTGGCGCTATAGGTGATGGATGTGATCATACCAGCACTAATGCACTGGATCCCATAAGAATTCTGAAGTCAAACGTACTTGGGCGAGAGTAGTACTAGGATGGGTGACCTCCTGGGATGTCCTTGTTTTGCATTCATCTTTTTTTTTTTTCCTTTCTCTGTGATCAGATTCCTGAGTTCGCTGCAGTTTGCTGCAGGGGCAGGGCAGCCCCTCTGGGTTTCCTGTGTGCAAGTGCAACGGATCCCATCAGTTAAATGTGCAGTACTGGGATCCGGGAAGTCCTTGTCACACACCCTTCTCCAAAATTCCGGTTACAGAACTCAGACCAGACTAATTTTGACCTTAATGCCAAAAGTCAATGTCAATGGAGCCAAAAACCTGCTGAAGTGGGAGAGAGACGAAAGAATGGGCGAGTTTTCGCAAGCAATGCTGAACGGCAATCTTGGGGGAGCCTCGGAGGCACTAAAACAGCCGAATTTTGACCTGAGTGACAGGGCCAATGGAGAGCAGCTCGACTGGCAGCCGATGGAGCTTGGATCGAGCAGTGACGGGACACTTCGGTCCACACGTGTCAGAAGTTGCAAAGGTTTATGTTCTCAGGGGGCTGTGCGCCACTCCTTCTCATCTGCTTCTTCCGTCCACGGGGAAATTCGACCGTTCTTGGGACGGCGGAACCGAGGGAAGATCTTCCAGGTCGTCCTAGGCTCCATGAAGGAAATCTGCTGCAGGCGAATGGCACTGGGAGAAGTTCGTATGGATTTTCGGCGCTACAAGTGACAGATTTGATCATACCAGCACTAATGCACCAGATCCCATCAGAACTTTGAAGTTAAACGTGCTTGGGCAAGAGTAGTACTAGGATGGGGTGGGGCAGTTTGCCGCTGGGGCCCATTTATCCTTTTTGTTTTCCTTTTTCTGCAATCGGGTTCCTGAGTTGGCTGCAGTTTGCTGCCGGGGTGGGGCAGCGCCTCCGGGTTTCCTGTGCGCAAGTGCAACAGATCCCATCTAGGTAGTCTTCGTGTTGCATTCATCTTTTTTTTATCCTTTTTCTGCGATTGGATTCCTGAGTTGGCTGCAGTTTGCTGCAGAGGCAGGGCAGCCCCTCCGGGTTTCCTGTGCACAAGTGCAACAGATCCCATCAGTAAAATGTGCAGCAGTGGGATCCGGGAAGTCCTCATCACACACCCTTCTCCAAAATTCCGGGCACAAAACTCAGAACAGACTAATGTTGACCTTAATGCCAAAAGACAATGTCGACGGAGCCGAAAACCTGCTGAAGTGGGACAGAGACAAAAGAATGGGCGAGTTTTTGCAAGCAAGCAATGCTGAATGGCAATCTTGGGGAAGCCTCAGAGGCACTAAAACAGCCAAAATTTGACCCGAGTGACAGGGCCAATGGAGAGCAGCTCAACTGGCAGCCCGTTGGAGCTTGGATCGAGTGGTGACGGGACTCTTCAGTCCACGCGTGTCAAAAGTTGCAAAGGTTTATGTTCTCAGGGGGCTGTGCACCACTCCTTCTCGGCTCCTTCTTCTGCCCACGGGGAAATTCAACTGTTCTTGGGACGGCAGAACCGAGGGAGGATCTTCCAGGCCATCCTGGGCTCCGCGAAGGAAATCTGCTGCGGGCGAATGGCACTGGGAGAATCTCCTGTGGATTTTTGGCGCAACAAGTGGCAGATGCAATCATACAAGCACTAATCCACCGGATCTCATTTAAAACTCCAAAGTTAAATGTGCCTGGGCGAGAGTAGTACTAGGATGGGTGACCTCTTGGGAAGTCCTTGTGCGATCGTACCATCAACAATGCACCGGATCTCATCAGAACTCTGAAGTTAAACGTGCTTGTGCAAGAGTAATACTACGATGTGTGACCACCTGGGAAGTCCTCATGTTGCATCCATCCTTCTTTTTACTTTCATTGCATTCGGATTCTCGGCTCGGCTGCAGTTTGCTGCGGGGGGAGGGCAGCCCTTTGTGGTTTCCTGCGTGCAAGTGCAACCGATCCCATCAATTGAACACGTAGTACTGGGTTCTGGAAAGTCCTCATCATGCACCCTTCTCCAAAATTCTGGGCACGGAACTCAAAACGGACGAATTATGACCAGAATGCCGAATGACAATGTGAACGGAGCCGAAAACCTGCTGAAGCGGGAGAGAGACGAATGAACGGGCGAGTTTTCACAAGCAATGCTGAACCGGCAATCTTCGGGGAGCCTTGGAAGCACCCAAACAGCCGAATTTTGACCCGAGCGAAGGGGCCAATGGAGTAGGAATGAGCTTTCCATCGGTGACAGGATTCATGGGTCCACGCGTGTCAAAAGTTGCGACGGTTTATGTTCTCGGGGGGCTGTGTGCCACTCCCTCTTGGCTCCTTCTTCCGCCCACAAGGAAATTCGATAGTTCCTGGGATAGTGGAACTGAGGGAGGATCTTCCAGGTCGTCTCAGGCTCCACGAAGGAAATGTTTGGGCGAATGGCACTGGGAGAAGCTCCTATGGATTTTCGGCGCTACAAGTGACGGATGCGATCATACCAGCACTAATGCACTGGATCCCATCAGAACTACAAAGTTAAACATGTTTGTGCGAGACTAGTACTAGGATGGGTGACCTGCTAGGAAGTCCTCGTGTTGCATTCTACTTTTTTATTCTTCATTTCTCTGTGCTCGGATTCCTGGGTCGGCGGCAGTTTGCTGCGGGGACATGGCAGCCCCTCGGGGCTGCCTGCAAACAAGTGCAATGGATCCCATGAGTCAAATGTGCAGTACTGCATTTCTCTGTGCTTGGATTCCCGGGTCGGCGGCAGTTTGCTGCGGGGGCAGGGCAGCCCCTCGAGGCTTCCTGCATGCAAGTGCAATGGATCCCATCAGTCAAACATGCAGTACTGGGATCCGAGAAGTCCTCGTCTCACACCCTTCAGTTAAATATGCAGTACTGGGATCCGGGAAGTCCTCCTCTCGGACCCTTCACCAAAATTCTGGGCACAGAACTTGGAACGGATGAATTTTCACCTGAATGCCAAATGACAATGTCAACAGAGCCCAAAACCTGCTGAAGCGGGAGAGTGATGAAAAAACGGGTGTGTTTTGGCAAAGAATGCTTAATGGCAATCTTGGGGAAGCCTTGGAAGGACTGAAACAGCCGAATTTTGACCTGACCGACGGGGCCAATGGAGAGCAGCTTGACTGGCAGCCCTATGGAGATAGGATCGAGTGGTGATGGAACTCTTTGGTCCACAAGTGTCAAAAGTTGTGACGGTTTATGTTGTCATGGGGCTGTGCGCCACTCCTTCTCATCTTCTTCTTCCGCCCATGGGAAATTCGACCATTCCTGGGACGGCAGAACCAAGGGAGGATCTTCAAGGCTGTCCCGGGCTCCGCGATGGAAATCTGCTGTGGGCGAATGGTACCGAGAGAAGCTACTATGAATTTTTGGCGCTACAAGTGATAGATGCGATCATACCAGCACTAATGCACCGGATCCCATCAGAACTCCAAAGTTAAACAAGTTTGGGCGAGAGTAGTACTAGAATGGGTGACCTCTTGGCAAGTACTCGTGTTGCACTCAACTTTTTTATTCCTTTCTCTGCGATCGGATTCATGGGTTGCTGCAGTTTGCTGTGGGGGCAGGGCGGCCCCTCAGGGTTTCTTGTGCGCAAGTGCAACAGATCCCATCAGTTAAATGCGCAGTACTGGGATCCGGGAAGTGCTCGTCACACACCCTTCTCCAAAATTTCGGGCACAAAACTCGGAACAGAATAATTTTGACCTGAATGCCAAATGACAATGTCAACGGAGCCGAAAACCTGCTGAAGTGGGATAGAGACAAAAGAACAGGCGAGTTTTCGCAAGCAATGCTGAACAGCAATCTTGGGGAAGACTCGGAGGCACTAAAACAGCCAAATTTTGACCCGAGTGACAGGGCCAATGGAGAGCAGCTCTATTGGCAGCCCGATGGAGCTCGGATCGAGCGGTGACGGGACTTTTCGGTCCATGTGCATCAAAAGTTGCGACGGTTTACATTCTCGGGGGGCTGTGCGCCTCTCCTTCTTGGCACCTTCTTCTGTCCGCGGGGAAATTTGATAGTTCCTGGTATGGCAGAACCACAAGAGGAGATTCCGGGCTGTCTCGGGCTCTGCAAAGGAAATCTGCTGTGAGCGGACGAAACCAGGAGAAGCTCCTGAGGATTTCCAGCACTGCGGGTGGCAGATGTTATCATACCATCAATAATGCACCGAATCTCACCAGAACTCTGAAGTTAAATGTGCTTGCGTGAGAGTAGTACTAGGATCCATCCCTCTTTTTACTTTCTTTGTGTTCGGATTCCTGGGTTGGCTTCAGTTTGCTGCGGGGGCAGGGCAGCCCCTCTGGGTTTCCTGTGCACAAGTGCAACGGATCCCATCAGTTAAATGTGCAGTACTGGGATCTGGGAAGTCCTCGTCATGCACCCTTCTCCAAAATTCCAGGCACGGAGCTGAGAACAGACTAATTTTGACCATAATGCCAAATGACAATGTCGACGGAGCTGAAAACCTGCTGAAGTGGGAGAGAGACGAAAGAATGGGTGAGTTTTTGCAAGCAATGCTGAACGGAAAACTTGGGGAAGCCTCAAAGGCACTAAAACAGCTGAATTTTGACCCAAGCGACAGGGCTAATGGAGAGCAGCTAGGTTGGCAACCTGATGGAGCTCGGATCGAGCGGTGACGGAACTTTTCAGTCCACGTGCATCAAAAGTTGCAACAGTTTACGTTCTCGGGGGGCTGTGTGCCTCTCCTTCTTCACTCCTTCTGCCAGCGGGGAAATTCGATAGTTCCTGGGACGGCGAAACCGCGGGAGGAGCTTCCAGGCCATCTCGGGCTCCGTGAAGGAAATCTGTAGTGGGCAGATGGCACTGGGAGAAGCTCCTGAGGATTTCCAGCGCTGCAGGTGACGAGTGCAATCATACCATCAATAATGCACTGGATCTCATCAGAACTCCGAAGTAAAACGTGCTTGCACGAGAGTAGTACTAGGATGTGTGACCACCTGGGAAGTCCTCATGTTGAATCCATCCTTCTTTTTACTTTCTTTGCATTCAGATTCCTGGGGCAGTGGACCTCTCCTTCTTGGCTACTTCTTCCACCCGCGGGGAAATTCGACCGTTCCCGGGATGGCAAAACCATGGGAGGAGCTTTCAGGCCGTCTTGGCCTCTGTGAAGGAAATCTGCTGCAGGCAGATGGCACCGGGAGAAGTTCCTGGGGATTTCTGGTGCTATGAGTGGCAGATGCGATCATACCAGCACTAATGCACCGGATCTCATTAGAACACCGAAGTGAAACGTGCTTGGGTGAGAGTAGTACTAGGAAGAGTGACCTCTAGGGAAGTCCTCGTGTTCCACCCCTCCTTCTTTTTCCTTTTTCTGCATTCAGATTCCTGGGTCAGTGGCAGTTTGCTGCAGGGGGAGGGCAGCCCCACGGGGTTTCCTGCGCGCAAGAGCAATGGATCCCATCAGTTAAATGTGCAGTACTGGGATCCGGGAAGTCCTCGTCTCGCACCCTTCTCCTAAATTTCAGGCACAAAACTTGGAATGGACGAATTTTGACCAGAATGCCGAACGACAATGTCGACGGAGCCCAGAACATGCTGAAGCGGGAGAGAGATGAAAGAATGGGCTAGTTTTTGCAAACAATGCTGAACAGCAATCTTGGGGAAGCCTTGGAAGCATTGAAGCAACCCAATTTTGACCCGAGCAATGGGGCCAATGGAGCTCGGAACGAGGTTTGCATCGAGCAGTGATGGGGTCCAGGCACATCAAAAGTTATGACGGTTTATGTTCTCGGGGGGCTGTGCGCCTCTTCCTCTCAGCTCTTTCTTCTGTCTGCAGGGAAATTTGACTGTTCCTGGGACGACGGAACCGCGGGAGGAGCTCCCGGGCTCCGCAAAGGAAATCTCCTGCGGATGGACAGCGCCAGGAGAAGCTCCTGGGAATTTCTGATGCTGAGGGTGGTGGGTGCAATCATACCAGCACTAATGCACCGGATCCTATAGGAACTTCGAAGTTATAAGTGCTTGGGCGAAGGTAGTGCTAGGATGGGTGACCTCATTGGAAGTCCTCGTGTTGCACATCTCCATCTTTCCATTGGTTAAATGCACAGTACTGGGATCCAGGAAGTCCTTGTCTCACACCTTTCTCCTAAATTCTTGGGACGGAACTTGGGACGGATGAATTTTGACCGGAATGCCGAGCGACAAAGTCGACAGAGCCCAAAACCTGCTGAAATGGAAGAGAGATGAAAGAACAGGGGAATTTTTGCAAACAATGCCAGATGGCAATCTTGGGGAAGTCTCAAAACCACTAAAACAGCCAAATTTTAACCCAAGCGATAGGGCCAATGGAGCTAGGAACGAGCCTTCCATCGAGTGGTGACGGGACTCGTGGGTCCACATTGTCACTGACTTGGCCTTGATCAACCAACGACCCGCACGGCACTAGCAATTCACTTGACTCAAATGCTAGTTCAGCCTTCTCCGAGAGCTAGAATGCTACTAGCGGAAGATAGAAAAGAAGCACACAAAGTAGACAAGAGATATGGAGAACTTGGAGAATGTAACTACACTATTGCTTGGATTGTTCTTGGATGCTTTACAAGTGAGGTCCCTAAGGCTATATATAGTTGTCCACCTCCTCAACGGAGGGTCAAGATCTATTTAATCTAACGGTCCCTATCCTCCTTCTAGAGTATTCTACCTAACTCTACGTTCTTCAAGAAGATAAAAGAGTTATCTACAAGATTCTAGAGGCTTCCACCTAATTCTGGAATTTTGGGGTGGTGGCTGGAATAAGCCTCTTTAAATAGTTCAAATTTGGGCAGAATCACGCAGCGCATGACATTCTCCCCCACTCAATCTGGCGACGCCCTCGTCGCATCCCTCTTGTATTTCTCGATCACATCCACGTTGTTCCATAAAGTTAGCTCGTGTTCCCAATTTGCCTCGCTATTAGGCAACCCCTTCCATTTAACAAAGTACTCAACATAACTTGGATGGGTGCCTCTCCTTGGAATGACACGATGTGCCAATATTTCTTCCACGTCATGATCCGGCATGGTTGTTATGGCCGTAAGGGCCCTCTTTGACTTGCCCCGACTCGGCTCCTCCTCATCAGGATGGTAAGGCTTTAGCAAGCTTACATGGAATACTGGATGCATCTCGAGGTGTGATGGTAAAGTTAATCGGTAGGCTAACTTGCCAATCCTTTTCTCTACTGGGAAGGGTCCCTCATAGCGCCTTACTAGACCCTTATGCACCTTGGCAAACCTTCGGGTTTGATGGGGAAGGAGTTTCACCATCACCAAATCTCCTTCCTCAAATTCCAAGTGTCTCCTTTAGGCATCGGCCCATTTCTTCATTCGCTTGGTAGCCTTAGCCAAGTGTGCCCGTGCCATGTCGGACTTCTCATGCCAACCCTTGGCAAACTTGAATGCAGCAGGACTAGGCCCCCTGTAGCCAACCGCCAATGTGTGTGGAGTCAATGGTTGTAGTCCCGTGGCCACCTCGAACGGACTCGCCCCAGTCGACTCACTTTTTTGTAGGTTGTATGAGAATTGGGCTATGTCAAGCAACTTAGCCCAATCACTCTGGTTGGCACTTACATAATGCCTTAAGAACAGCTCCAACAAGGCATTCACCCTCTCTGTTTGGCCGTCAGTTTGGGGATGAAAGCTTGTGGAGAAGTTGAGCTCCGATCCCATCAACTTGAATAGCTCCATCTAGAATCTCCCAGTAAAGCGAGTGTCTCTGTCATTAACAATCGTCTTCGAGATGCCCCAATACTTCACCACATACTTGAAAAATAGGCGTGTTGCATCTTCAGCTGTGAACTTTGAGGGTACGGGGATGAACACACCATACTTGCTAAACCTATCTACCACGACCATGATGTTGGCGCATCCATCCGACTTCGGTAGACATGTGATAAAATCCATTGAAACACTTTCCCATGGTCTCTCCGAAATAGGTAGGGGCTCCAGCAATCCCAATGGTTGGTGTTGTTCCACCTTATCTTGTTGGCATACAAGACAAGTCTTCACGTAGAGCTCAACGTCATCCTGCATTTGTGGCCAATAATATGCTCGCTCTACAAGTGCCAACGTGCGACGCATACCCAGATGTCCTGCCCATTTTGAGTCATGGCACTACTTGATAATTGCCTTCCTCAATCCATGCCACTTTGGCACATAAACTCTATTGCCTTTGGTAGTGAGTAACCCATTTTCAAGCCAAAACCGGCGTGTCTTCCCACTACTTGCCAATTCCATCAAACTCTTGGCTTGTGGGTCATGCTCCAATCCCTCCTTCACTTGTTCTACCAAAGGGAAGTTTGGACTTGTGATGGCAGCTAGTTCGGCCTTTCTACTTAATGCATCGGCCACCAAATTAGCCTTGCCTAGCTTATACTCCATCACAAAGTCGAATTCTGCCAAGAACGCTTGCCACCTCACTTGTTTTGGTGTCAACTTCTTCTGATTGAGGAAGTAACTTGTGGCAATGTTGTCCGTCTTCACAACGAACTTGGACTTGAACAAGTCATGCCTCCAAGTTCGTAGGCAATGCACCACTGCAGTCATCTCCTTCTCCTAGACTGTGTAACGGCGCTCGATTTCATTCAACTTGCGGCTCTCATATGCAATGGGATGCCCCTCTTGCATTAACACACCACCAATTGCAAAATCTGAAGCATCGGTCTGTACCTCATATGGCTTGGTGTGGTCGGGAAGAGCCAACACTAGCTCATCAGCTACTGCTTGCTTGAGCACTTTAAATGCTCTTTGGCATTTGGCATCCCAACTCCATGTTCGATTCTTTTTCAACAAATCAGTGAGTGGAGTGGCAATAGAGTAGTAGCCCTTTATAAATCTTCTGTAATAATTGACGAGGCCTAAGAAGGATCGTACCTCAGTCACCTTCTTTGGTGGCTCCCAGTTATGGATGGCTTGCACCTTGGACTTGTCCAATCATAGTTTGCCTTCGCCGACAATGTGCCCCAACAATGCGACCTCTTGTTGAGCAAAGGCACATTTCTCCCTCTTCACGTACAACTCATGCTCTCCTAGCACTTGGAAAACTTGTCGTAGATGTTTAATGTGCTCATCCAATGTCTTACTATAGACAACGATATCATCTAGATACATTACGACAAATTTATCCAAAAATGACTGGAAGACTCGATTCATAAGAGTGCAAAATGTGGCAGGGGCGTTAGTGAGTCCAAATGGCATAACTAAGAACTCAAAGGAGCCATACCTCATAACACAAGTTGTCTTCGGCTCATCTCCTTCTACAATCCTCACTTGGTAGTATCCTGATCTCAAATCCAGCTTTGTGAACCACTATGCTTCGCCTAGCTGATCGAACAAGTCAGCTATCAATGCAATGGGATACTTATTCTTCACGGTGATTTTGTTAAGCGCCCGATAGTCGATGCACAACCGGAGTGACCCATCGTGCTTCTTTTGGAAAAGCACGGGTGCACCATATGGAGCCTTTGACGGTTGAATGTAACCCACATTCAACAGCTCCTTAAGTTGCCTCCTGAGTTCCTCTAACTCCGGGGTTGCCATTCGGTAAGGCACCGCAGCAGGTGGTCTTGCACCAGGGACCAATTCTATCTTGTGGTCCACCTCACGTTTAGGTGGGAGCTTCTTAGGCAGTTTGGGAGGCATCACATCCTTAAACTCCTCCAGGACGTGAGAGACTTCCTTAGGTAGAGCATTTGATAAGGAAGTATCCTTTCCATCCTTCAAGGATGCAAGGAAGGTGGGTTACGCCTTCTTCACCCCTTTTGAAAGCTGCATGGCTGAAATTTGCCTAGATTGAAGGCCAGTTTCCCTAGCCAAAGGCACCATGCAGGTGTTGCCTTCTTCCAAGATACACATTGTGTTGGCAAAAGGAATAGGAACGGCCTTAACACGATCCATAAACTCCATACCAAGCACAATTGGATAATCATCCATTGGTACGATAGAAAAATCTACAAGGCCACACCATTCACCCATACGTACCTCTATACCATGAGCGATGCCGAAAATTGACTTTGGCTCCGAGTTTACTGCCTTAAGCCATCCTCGCTCCTTGTTGTAGTTGATGCCCAACCGTCTTGCTTCCTCTTCTTGGAGAAAGTTGTTGGAAGCTCCGGTATCCACTAAGGCTTTAACCGCTTGGTTACTCACCTTTGCTTCCACGTATAATCGTCCTCTCTTCTCGGTCTTAGGCACTTCGACCTTGGCTTTGATGGCATTGAGGATTTGCAAGGATCCCATCCTTGTCTCCTCACGTTGTTGCGGTCCCTCCCTTTCTTCAACTATGGCAGAAAGCTTGGCTTTCCTCAGGCAATCCCTTGCCTTGTGCGGCCCGTAGCAAAAGTAGCATTTGAGAGGGGTCCTGTCACTGCTTTGACCCTCTTTGGTGTTCTTCCCTTCCTTAGGCCCATTATACTTGTGGAAACGCCCTTTGTTTGAGGGATTATCTCCCCCACTCTTTCCCTTGCCATCCTTGTCCTTGTGGGACTTGGGCTTTTCAGACCTCTTGAACTCTATTAGCGACTCAGCAATGGAAATAGCGGTGGCGAGATCTTGAACACCATGTCTTTGGATCTCCATCTTCGCCCAATTTTGTAAGGCATCTTTGAACGCAAAGAATGCTTCCTTGTCGGGATAATCGGGAATTTCCAGCAACACTTCGGAGAATTCCTTCACATACTCTCATATGCTCCCCTTTTGTTGAAGACGCCTTAACTTTGCTCTCGCCTCTTCCTCGGCATTCTCTGGATAGAATTGCCGCTGAAGTTCTTTCTTGAACTCATCCCATTTGTTGATGATGCAAGTGCCCCTTTCGATATCACTATACCTCCTTCTCCACCATACCATTGCAGTATCCATGAGGTATAAGGTGGCACTATCAATCTTCTTGGCATCCTCCGTGACACCAAGTGCCTTAAAGTATTGCTCCAAGCTCCATAGGAAGTTATCAACTTCCTTCGCATTCCTCGACCCGTTGTATGCCTTGGGTCTTGGAACATCCACCTTTGAAGAAGCAACTACCGTTGGCAAGGCAATGCTTCCACCTTGAGCAACTGCCTTTTTGCAAAGGACCAGCTCATCCTTGGTCTCCTTCAACTTGTTAGAGACTCATTCGAGCTCTTCCTTCAATGTCACAACCTCACATTGGAGGGTCTCTTCTAGGGTCTTCACTTGGTCTAGATACCTTGATAAGGCCTAGTTCAAGGCACCTTGCATCTCCTCACGAAGCTCTTCACTCTCCCTCTCGAGCTCGTTGATGCGTTGGTCTACCACCTCAAACTTTTCCTGCCCATCTGTCGTAGCAAGCTCAACCTTTGCGAGCCTTGCATTGGTGTCTTCCAAGACATCCCTTGACCTTGATCTCCCTCTTTTAGGTTGCTTCAGGGCTTCTTCAATCACGTGGGTAGTCTCACTGTGTGGACCAGACATCCTTATCAATAGAGTGTGCTTGCGGCTTGTAGAAACTGAGCTCTGATACCACTTGTCACAGACTTGGCCTTGATCAACCAACGACCCGCGCGGCACTAGCAATTCACTTGACTCAAATGCTAGTTCAGCCTTCTTCGAGAGCTAGAATGCTACTAGCGGAAAATAGAAAAGAAGCACATAAAGTAGACAAGAGATATGGAGAACTTGGAGAATGTAACTACACTATTGCTTGGATTGTTCTTGGATGCTTTACAAGTGAGGTCCCTAAGGCTATATATAGTTGTCCACCTCCTCAACGGAGGGTCAAGATCTATTTAATCTAACGGTCCCTATCCTCCTTCTAGAGTATTCTACCTAACTTTACATTCTTCAAGAAGATAAAAGAGTTATCTACAAGATTCTAGAGGCTTCCACCTAATTCTGGAATTTTGGGGTGGTGGCTGGAATAAGCCTCTTTAAATAGTTCAAATTTGGGCAGAATCATGCGGCGCATGACAACGTGCATCAAAAGTTACGACGGTTTACATTCTAAGGGGGCTGTGCACCTCTCCTTCTTGTCTCCTTCTTCCGCCCATGGGGAAATTCGACCGTTCCTGGGATGGCGGAACAGCGGGAGGAGCTTCCCGTGCATCAAAAGTTAAACGTGCTTGGGTGAGAGTAGTGCTAGGATGGGTGACCTCCTGGGAAGTCCGCATGTTGCATCTCTCCTTCTTTTTCCTTTCTCTGTGACCGGATTCCCAGGTCGGTGGCAGTTTGCTGCGGGGGGAGGGCAGCCCCACGGGGTTTCCTGCGCGCAAGTGCAATGGATCCCATCAGTTAAACGTGCAGTATTGGGATCCGGGAAGTCCTCATCTCGCACCCTTCTCTTAAATTCCTGGCACGAAACTTGGAATGGACAAATTTTGACCAGAATGCCGAATGACAATGTCGACGGAGCCCAAAACCTGCTGAAGCAGAGAGAGACGAAAGAACGGGCTAGTTTTCGCAAACAATGCTGAACGGCAATCTTGAGGAAGCCTCGGAAGCATTGAAGCAGCCCAATTTTGACTCGAGCAATGGGGCCAATGGAGCTCGGAACGAGGTTTCCATTGAGCGGTGACGGGACTCGCGGGTCCACGCGCATCAAAAGTTACAGCGGTTTACGTTCTCGGGGGGCTATGCGCCTCTCTCTCTCGGCTCTTTCTTCTCTCCATGGGGAAATTTGACCATTCCTGGGACGGCGGAACCTCTTGGGAAGTCCTCATGTTGCATCTCTCCTTCCTTTTCCTTTCTCTGCGCTCGAATTCCCAGGTTGGTGGCAGTTTGCTGCGGGGGGAGGGCAGCCCCACGGGGTTTCCTGCGCGCAAGAGCAATGGATCCCATCAGTTAAATGTGCAGTACTGGGATCCAGGAAGTCCTCGTCTCACACCCTTCTCCTAAATTTTGGGCACGAAACTTGGAATGGATGAATTTTGACCAGAATGCCGAACGACAATGTCGACGGAGCCCAAAACATGCTGAAGTGGGAGAGAGATGAAAGAACGGGCTAGTTTTTGCAAACAATGCTGAACGGCAATCTTGGGGAAGCCTCGGAAGCATTGAAGCAACCCAATTTTGACCCGACCAACAGGGCCAATGGAGCTCGGAATGAGGTTTGCATCGAGCGGCAATGGGACTCATGGGTCCACGCGTGTCAAAAGTTATGACGGTTTATGTTCTCGGGGGGCTGTGCGCCTCTCCCTCTCGGCTCTTTCTTCCGTCTGCGGGGAAATTCCACTGTTCCTGGGACGATGGAACCGCAGGAGGAGCTCCTGGGCTCCGCGAAGGAAATCTCCTGCGGACGGACAGCGCCAGGAGAAGCTCCTGGGAATTTCCGACGCTGAGGGTGGTGGGTGCAATCATACCAGCACTAATGCACCGGATCCTATAGGAACTTCGAAGTTATAAGTGCTTGGGCGAAGGTAGTGCTAGGATGGGTGACCTCATTGGAAGTCCTCGTGTTGCACATCTCCATCTTTTTCCTTTCCTTGTGCTCGGATTCCCAGGTCTGCAGCAGTTTGCTACAGGGGGAGGGCAGCCCTTCGGGGTTTCCTGCGCACAAGTGTAACAGATCCCATCAGTTAAACGCGCAGTACTGGGTTCTGGGAAGTCCTCATCACGCACCCTTCTCCAAAATTCCGGGCACGGAACTCAGAACGGACGAATTATGACCAGAATGTCGAACAACAATGTCGACGGAGCCAAAAAACCTGCTGAAGCGGGAGAGAGACGAAAGAACGGGCAAGTTTTTGCAAGCAATGCTGAATTGGCAATCTTTGGGAAGCCTCAGAAGCACCGACACAGCCGAATTTTGACCCGAGTGATGGGTCCAATGGAGCTAGGAACGAGCTTTCCATCGGTGATGGGACTCATGGGTCCAGGCGCGTCAAAAGTTATGATGGTTTATGTTCTCAGGGGGCTGTGCACCACTCCTTCTCGTCTCCTTCTTCCGCCCACGGGGAAATTCGACCATTCCTAGGATGGCCGAACCGAGGGAGGATCTTCCAGGCCGTCCCGGGCTCTGCGAAGGAAATCTGCTGTGCGCGAATGGCAGCAGGAGAAGCTCCTATGGATTTTCGGCACTACAACTGATGGATGTGATCGTAGCAGCACTAATGCACTGGATCCCATCATAACTCCGAAGTTAAACGTGCTTGGGCGAGAGTAGTACTAAGATGGGTGAACTCTTGGGAAGTCCTCGTGTTGCATTCTTTCTTTTTTTTCCTTTCTCTGCGATCGGATTCCCTAATTTTGACCTGAATGCCAAACGACAATGTCGACAGAGCCGAAAACCTGCTGAAGTGGGAGAGAGACGAAAGAACGGGCGAGTTTTCTGCAAGCAATGCTGAACGGCAATTTTGGGGAAGCCTCAGAGGCACTAAAACAGCCGAATTTTGACTCAAGTGACAGGGCCAATGGAGAGCAGCTTGACTGGTAGCCTGATGAAGCTCAGATCGAGCGGTGACAGGACTTTTTGGTCCATGCGGGTCAAAAGTTGCAACAGTTTACGTTCTCGGGGGGCTGTGCGCCTCTCCTTCTTGGCTCCTTCTTCTGTCCGCGGGGAAATTTGATAGTTCCTGGGACGGCAGAACCGCGGGAGGAGCTTCTGGGCCATCTCGGGCTCCGCGAAGGAAATCTGCAGCGGGCGGATGGCACCGGGAGAAGCTCCTGAGGATTTCCAGCACTGCAGATGGCAGGTGCAATCATATGATCAATAATGCACTGGATCTCATCAGAACTCCGAAGTTAAATGTGCTTGTGCGATAGTAGTACTAGGATGTGTGACCACCTGGGAAGTCATCATGTTGCATTCATCCTTCTTTTTACTTTCTTTGCATTCAGAATCCCTAGTCAGCGTCTGTTTGCTGCAAGCGGAGGGTAGTCCCTCGGGGTTTCCTGCCCGCAAGTGCAAGGGATCCCATCAGTTGAACGCAAAGTACTGGGATCCGGGAAGTCCTCGTCTCAGACCCTTCACCAAAATTCCGGGCACGGAACTTGGAGCGGACTAATTTTCACCTGAATGCCAAATGACAATGTCGACAGAGCCCAAAACTTGCTGAAGCGGGAGAGTGATGAAAGAATGGGTGAGATTTCGTAAACAATGCTTAATGGCAATCTTGGGGAAGCCTCGGAAGCACTGAAATACCTGAATTTTGGCCCGAGCAATGGGGCCAATGGAGAGCAGCTTGACTAGCAGCCTTATGGAGCTTGGATCAAGCAGTGAGGGGACTCTTCGGTCCACACGCGTCAAAAGTTACGATGGTTTACATTATCAGGGGCTGTGCGCCACTCCTTCTTGTCTCCTTCTTCCACCCACTGGGAAATTCGACCGTTCCTGGGACGGCGGAACAGCGGGAGGAGCTTCCCAGCCATCCCAGCCTCCGCAAAGGAAATCTGCTGCAGGCGAATGTCACCAGGAGAAGCTCCTGTGGATTTTCGGCACTACGGGTGGCAGATGCAATCATACCAGCACTAATCTACCGGATTCCTGAGTTGGCTGCAGTTTGCTGCGGGGGCAGGGCAGCCCATCTGGGTTTCCTGTGTGCAAGTGCAACGGATCCCATCAGTTAAATGCACAGTACTGGGATTTGGGAAGTCCTTGTCACACACCCTTCTCCAAAATTCTGAGCACAGAACTTGGAACGGACTAATTTTGACCTTAATGCCAAAAGACAATGCTGACGGAGCCGAAAACCTGCTGAAGTGGGAGAGAGATGAAAGAATGGGTGAGTTTTCGCAAGCAATGCTGAACAGCAATCTTGGGGAAGACTCGAAGGCACTAAAACAGCCGAATTTTGACCGGAGTGACAGGGCCAATGGAGAGCAGCTTGACTGGCAGCCCGATGGAGCTTGGATCAAGCGGTGATGGGACTCCTTGGTCCATGTGTGTCAAAAGTTGCAAAGGTTTATCTTCTCAGGGGGCTGTGTGCCACTCCTTCTCGTCTCCTTTTTCTGCCCACGGGGAAATTCAACCATTCTTGGGACAGCGGAACCGAGGGAGGATCTTCCAGGCCATCCTGGGCTCCGTGAAGGAAATCTGCTGCGGGCGAATGGCACTGGGAGAAGCTCCTATGGACTTTCAGCACTACAAGTGATGGATGCGATCATACCAACACTAATGCACCAGATCCCATTAGAACTCCGAAGTTAAACATGCTTGGACGAGAGTAGTACTAGGAAGGGTGACCTCCTAAGAAGTCCTCGTGTTGCATTCATCTTCTTTTTTCCTTTCTTTGCGATCGGATTCCTGAGTCGGCTGCAGTTTGCTGCGGGGGCAGGGCAGCCCCTCCGGGTTTCCTTTGCTCAAGTGCAATGGATCCCATCAGTTAAATGTGCAGTAGTGGGATTCGGGAAGTCCTCATCACACACCCTTCTCCAAAATTCTGGGCACAAAACTCAGAACAGACTAATTTTGACCTTAATGCCGAAAGGCAATGTTGACGGAGCCGAAAACCTGCGGGCGAATGGCACTGGGAGAAGCTCCTATGGATTTTTGGCCTAACAAGTGACGAATGCGATCATACTAGTACTAATGCACCGGATCCCTTTGGAACTCTAAAGTTAAACGTGCTTGGGCAAGAGTAGTACAAGGTGGGAAGTCCTCGTGTTGCATTCTTTTTTTTTCTTTTCCTTTCTCTGTGATTGGATTCCTGAGTTGGCTGCAGTTTGCTGCGGGGGCAGGGCAGCCCCTCCGGGTTTCCTGTGCCAAGTGCAACGGATCCCATCAGTTAAATGTGCAGTAGTGGGATCCGGGAAGTCCTCATCACACACCCTTCTCCAAAATTCCAGGCACAAAACTCGGAACAAACTAATTTTGACCTTAATGCCAAAAGGCAATGTCGACGGAGGCCGAAAACCTGCGGGCGAATGGCACTGGGAGAAGCTCCTATGGATTTTTGGCCTAACAAGTGACGAATGCGATCATACTAGTACTAATGCACCGGATCCCTTTAGAACTCTAAAGTTAAACGTGCTTGGGCAAGAGTAGTACTAGGTGGGAAGTCCTCGTGTTGCATTCTTTTTTTTTTTTTTCCTTTCTCTGCGATTGGATTCCTAAGTTGGCTGCAGTTTGCTGCAGGGGCAGGGCAGCCCCTCCGGGTTTCCTGTGCGCAAGTGCAAAGGATCCCATCAGTTAAATGTGCAGTAGTGGGATCCGGGAAGTCCTCATCACGCACCCTTCTCCAAAATTCCAGGCACAAAACGCGGAATAGACTAATTTTGACCTTAATGCCAAAGGACAATGTCGACGGAGCTGAAAACCTGCGGGCGAATGGCACTGGGAGAAGTTCCTATGGATTCTCGGCGCTACAGATGATGGATGTAATCATACCAGTACTAGGATGGGTGACCTCTTGGGAAGTCCTCGTGTTGCATTCAACTTTTTTTTTTCCTTTCTCTGCGATCGGATTCCTGAGTGGGCTGCAGTTTCCTGTGGGGGCAGGGCAGCCCCTCCCTGTTTCCTGTGCGCAAGTGCAACGGATCCCATCAGTTAAATGTGCAGTAGTGGGATCCGGGAAGTCCTCATCACACAGCCTTCTCCAAAATTCCGGGCACAAAACTTGGAACAGACAAATTTTGACCTTAATGCCAAAACAAATTGTCGACAGAGCCGAAAACCTGCAGGCAAATGGCATCGGAAAAAGCTCCTATGGATTTTTGGCGCCGTAAGTGATGGATGCGATCATACCAGCACTAATGCACCAGATCCCATCAGAACTTCAAAGTTAAACGTGCTTGGGCGAGAGTAGTACTAGGATGGGTGACCTCTCGAGAAGTCCTCGTGTTGCATTCAACATTTTTTTTTTCCTTTCTCTGTGATCGGATACCTGAGCAGGCTGCAGTTTCCTGCGGGGGCAGGGCAGCCCCTCCGGGTTTCCTATGCGCAAGTGCAACGGATCCCATCAGTTAAATGTGCAGTAGTGGGATCCGGGAAGTCCTCATCACACAGCCTTCTTCAAAATTCCAGGCACAAAACTCGGAACAGACTAATTTTGACCTTAATGCCAAAAGAAAATGTCGACAGAGCCGAAATGCTGTGGGCAAATGGCATTGGAAGAAGCTCTTATGGATTTTTGGCGCCATAAGTGATGGATGTGATCATACCAGCACTAATGCACCGGATCCAATCATAGTTCTGAAGTTAAATGTGCTTGGGCGAGAGTAGTACTAGGATGGGTGACCTCCTGGGAAGTCCTTGTGTTGCATTCAACTTTTTTTTTTTCCTTTCTCTGCGATCGGATTCCTGAGTGGGCTGCAGTTTCCTGTGGGGGCAGGGCAGCCCCTCCCTGTTTCCTGTGCGCAAGTGCAATGGATCCCATCGGTTTAATGTGCAGTAGTGGGATCCAGGAAGTCCTCATCACACAGCCTTCTCCAAAATTCCGGGCACAAAACTCGGAATAGACTAATTTTGACCTTAATGCCAAAAGACAATGTCGACGGAGCCGAAAACCTGCAGGCAAATGGCATTGGAAGAAGCTCCTATGGATTTTCGGTGCTACAAGTGACGATTGAGATCATACCAGCACTAATGCACCAGATCTCATCATAACTCTGAAGTTAAATGTGCTTCGGCGAGAGTAGTACTAGGTGGGAAAGTCCTCGTGTTGCATTCAACTTTTTTTTTTTTCCTTTCTCTGCGATCAGATTCCTGAGTGGGCTGCAGTTTCCTGCGGGGGCAGGGCAGCCCCTCTGGGTTTCCTGTGCGCAAGTGCAACGGATCCCATCAGTTAAATGTGCAGTAGTGGGATCCGGGAAGTCCTCATCACACACCCTTCTCCAAAATTCTGGGCACAAAACTCGGAACAGACTAATTTTGACCTTAATGCCAAAAGGCAATGTTGACGGAGCCGAAAACCTGCAGGTGAATGGCACTGGGAGAAACTCCTATGGATTTTCGGCGTTATATGTGATGGATGCGATCATATTAGCACTAATGCACCGATCCCATTAGAACTCCGAAGTTAAACGTGCTTGGGCGAGAGGAGTATTAGGATGGGTGACCTCCTGGGAAGTCCTTGTGTTGCATTCAACATTTTTTTTTTCCTTTGTCTGCCATCGGATTCCTAAGTGGGCTGCAGTTTGCTGCGGGGGCAGGGCAGCCCCTCCGGGTTTCCTGTGCTCAAGGGAAACGGATCCCATCAGTTAAATGTGCAGTAGTGGGATCCGGGAAGTCCTCATCACACAGCCTTCTCCAAGATTCTGGGCATAAAACTGGGAACAGACTAATTTTGACGTTAATGCCAAAAGACAATGTCGACGGAGCCGAAAACCGGCTGAAGTGGGAGAGAGACGAAAGAATGGGCGAGTTTTCGTAAGCAATGCTGAACGGCAATCTTGGGGGAGCCTCGGAGGCACTAAAACAGCCGAATTTTGACCCGAGTGACAGGGGCAATGGAGAGCAGCTAGACTGGCAGCCCGATGGAGCTTGGATCGAGTGGTGAAGGGACTCTTTGGTCCATGCGTGTCAAAGGTTGCATCTGTTTATGTTCTCAGGGGGCTGTGCGCCACTCCTTCTCGGCTCCTTCTTCCGCCCACGGGGAAATTAGACCGTTCTTGGGATGGCAGAACCAAGGGAGGATCTTCCAGGCCATCCTGGGCTCCGCGAAGGAAATCTGCTGCGCGCGAATGGCACTGGGAGAAGCTCCTGTGGATTTTTGGCGCCACAAGTGGCGGATGCAATCATACCAGCACTAATCATTCCGATCCCATTTAAAACTCCGAAGTTAAACGTGCTTGAACGAGAGTAGTACTAGGATGGGTGACTTCTTGGGAAGTCCTTGTGTTGCATTCATCTTTTTTTTATTTCTTTCTCTGTGATCGGATTCTTGGGTTGGCTGCAGTTTGCTGCAGGGGCAAGGCTGCTCCTCAGGGTTTCCTGTGCAGAAGTGCAACAGATCCCATCAGTTAAATGCGTAGTACTGGGATCTGGGAAGTGCTTGTCACGCACCCTTCTCCAAAATTCAGAGCACAGAACTTGGAAAAGACTAATTTTGACCTGAATGCCAAACAACAATGTCGACGGAGCCGAAAACCTGCTGAAGTGGGAGAGAGACGAAAGAACTGGCGAGTTTTCGCAAGCAATGCTGAACGGCAATCTTGGGGAAGCCTCAGTGGCACTAAAACAGCTGAATTTTGACCCGAGTGACTGGGCCAATGGTGAGCAGCTCGACTGGCAGCCCGATGGAACTCGGATCGAGCAGTGACGGGACTTTTCGGTCCACGTGTGTGAAAAGTTGCGACGGTTTATGTTCTCGGGGGGCTTTGCGCCACTCCCTCTTGGCTCCTTCTTCCGCCCGCAAGGAAATTCAATAGTTCCTGGGATGGCGGAACAGTGGGTGGAGCATCCGGGCCATCTCGGGGTCGGCGAAGGAAATCTGCTGCGGGCAGACGGCACCGGGAGAAGCTCCTGAGGATTTCCGGTGCTGCAGGTGGCGGGTGCGATCGTACCATCAATAATGCACCGGATCTCATCAGAGTAGTACTAGGATGTGTGACCACCTGGGAAGTCCTCATGTTGCATCCATCCTTCCTTTTACTTTCATTGCGTTCGGATTCTCGGGTCGGCTGCAGTTTGCTGCGGGGGGATGGCAGCCCTTTGTGGTTTCCTGCGTGCAAGTGCAACCGATCCCATCAATTAAACACGTAGTACTGGGTTCTGGAAAGTCCTCGTCATGCACCCTTCTCCAAAATTCTGGGCATGGAACTCCAAACGGACGAATTATGACCAGAATGCCGAATGACGATGTCAATGGAGCCGAAAACCTGCTGAAGCGGGAGAGAGACGAATGAACGGGCGAGTTTTCGCAAGCAATGCTGAACTAGCAATCTTCGGGGAGCCTTGGAAGCACCCAAACAGCTGAATTTTGATCTGAGCAAAGGGGCCAATGGAGTAGGAACGAGCTTTCCATCGGTGACAGGATTCATGGGTCCACGCACGTCAAAAGTTACGATGGTTTACGTTCTTAGGGGGCTGTGCACCACTCCTTCTCGTCTCCTTCTTCCGCCCATGGGAAATTCGACCGTTCCTGGGACAGTAGAACCGAGGGAGGATCTTCCAGGTCGTCTCGGGCTCCACGAAGGAAATGTTTGGGTGAATGGCACCGAGAGAAGCTCCTATGGATTTTCCACGCTACAAGTGACGGATGCGATCATATCAGCACTAATGCACCGAATCCCATCAGAACTACAAAGTTAAACATGTTTGTGCGAGACTAGTACTAGGATGGGTGACCTCCTAGGAAGTCCTTGTGTTGCACCCTTTGTTATTCTTCCTTTCTCTGTGCTCGGATTCCCAAGTCGGCGGCAGTTTGCTGCGGGGGCATGGCAGCCCCTCGGGGCTTCCTGCATGCAAGTGCAATGGATCCCATGAGTCAAATGTGCAGTACTGCATTTCTCTGTGCTCGGATTCCCGAGTCAGTGGCAGTTTGCTGCGGGGGGAGGGCAGCCCCTCGAGGCTTCCTGCATGCAAGTGCAATGGATCCATCAATCAGACATGCAGTACTGGTATCCAAGAAGTCCTCGTCTCGCACCCTTCTCCAAAATTCTGGGCACGGAACTCGGAACAGACGAATTTTGACCAGAATGCCAAAGGACAATGTTGACAAGCCCAAAACCTGCTGAAGCAGGAGAGAGACGAAAGAACGGGCGAGTTTCTACAAACAATGCTGAACGGCAATCTTGGGGAGGCCTTGGAAGCAGTGAAAAAGCCGAATTTTGACCTGAGCGACGGGGCCAATGGAGCACAGCTTGACTGGCTGCCTGATGGAGCTCAGAACAAGCTCCCATCAAGCGGTGACGGGACTCTTGGGTCCACACGCATCAAAACTTATGACGGTTTACGCTCTCAGGGGGCTGTGCGCCTCTCTTTCTCAGCACCTTCCTCTGCCCGTGGGGAAATTCGATCGTTCCTGGGATGGTAGAACCACGGGAGGAGCTTCCGGGCCGTCTTGGGCTCCACGAAGGAAATCTACTGCATGTGGAGGGCGCCGAGTGAAGCTACTGTGGATTTCCAGCTCTGCAGCTGATGGGTGCAATCATACCAGCACTAAAGCACAGGATCCCATCAGAACTCTGAAGTTAAACATGTTTGGGCAAGAGTAGTACTAGGATGGGTGACCTCCTGGGAAGTCTTCATGTTGCATCTATCATCTATCGTTTCTTTTCCTTTCTCTGTGCTCAGATTCCCGAGTCAGCGGCAGTTTTCTGCGGGGGTGAGGGGAGCCCCTCGGGGTTTCCTGCATGCAAGTAAAACGGATCCCATCAGTTAAACGTGCAGTACTGGGATCCGGGAAGTCCTCGTCTCGTACCCTTGTCCTAAATTCCAGGCACGGAACTCGGAACGGATGAATTTTGACCAGAATGCCGAACGACAATGTCAAGGGAGCCCAAAACCGGCTGAAGCAAGAGAGAGACGAAAGAACGGGCGAGTTTTCGCAAACAATGCTAAACAGCAATCTTGGGGAAGCCTCGGAAGCACTGAAACAGTTGACTTTTGACCCCAGTGATGGGGCCAATGGAGCTCAAAACGAGCTTTCCATCAAACGGTGACAGGACTCGTGGGTCTACGTGCATCAAATGTTACCAAGGTTTACATTCTCGGGGGGCTCTGCGCCTCTCCTTCTCAGCTCCTTCTTCCGCCCGCGGGGAAATTCAACTGTTCTTCAGACGGGGGAACCACAGGAGGAGCTTGCGGACCATCTCGGGCACCGCACAGGAAATCTGCTGCTGGCAGATTGTGCCGGGAGAAGCTCCTGGGGACATCTGGAGCCGAATGTGATTGGTGTGATCAAACCAGTACTAATGCACCGGATCCCATTAAAACTCCAAAGTTGAACGTGCTTGGGCAAGAGTGGTACTAGGATGGGTGACCTCCAGGGAAGTCCTCATGTTCCACCCTTTCCTATTTTTCCTTTCTCTGCATTCGTACTTCTGGGTCTGTGGCAGTTTGCTACGGGGGCAGGGCAGCCCCTCAGGGTTTCCTGTGTGAATGTGCAACGGATTCCGTCAGTTAAACACGCAGTACTGGACCTGGGAAGTCCTTGTCTCGCACCCTTCTTCTAAATTCCGGGCACAAAACTTGGAACGGTTGAATGTTGACCAGAATGCCGAACAACAATGTCAACGGAGCCGCAAACCTGCTGAAGCAGGAGAGAGATGAAAGAACGGGCAAACTTCGGGAAGCCTCGGAAGCACCGAAACAGCCAAATTTTGACCTGAGCAATGGGGCCAATGGAGCTAGGAACGAGCTTTCCATCAGTGACGGGACTCATGGGTCCATGCGTGTCAAAAGTTGCAACGATTTGTGTTCTTAAGGGGCTGTGCGCTCCTTCTCTTCTCCTTCTTCCGCCCATGGGGAAATTCGACCGTTCCTGGGATGGCAGAACCAAGGGAGGATCTTCCAGGCTGTCCTGGGCTCCATGAAGGAAATCTACTGCAGGCGAATGGCACCAGGAGAAGCTCCTATGGATTCTCGGCGCTACAAATGACAGATGCGATCATACCAGCACTAATGCACCGGATCCCATCAGAACTCCAAAGTTAAACTTGCTTGGGCGAGAGTAGTACTAGAATGGGTGACCTCCTGGGAAGTCCTCGTGTTGTATTCATCTTTTTTTATTTTTCCTTTTTCTGCAATCGGATTCCTGAGTTGGCTGCAGTTTGCTGCGGGGGCATGGCAGCCCCTCCGGGTTTCCTGTGCACAAGTGCAACGGATCCCATCAGTTAAATGTGCAGTAGTGGGATCTGGGAAGTCCTCATCACACACCCTTCTCCAAAATTCTGGGCACAAAACTCGGAACAAACTAATTTTGACCTTAATGCCAAAAGACAATGTCGATGGAGCCGAAAACCTGCTGAAGTGGGAGAGAGACGAAAGAATGGGCGAGTTTTCGCAAGCAATGCTGAACGGCAATCTTGGGGAAGCCTCGGAGGCACTAAAACAGCCAAATTTTGACCCGAGTGACAGGGCCAATGGAGAGCAGCTTGACTGGCAGCCCGATGGAGCTTGGATCGAGCGGTGATGGGACTCTTCGGTCCACGCGTGTCAAAAGTTGCAACGGTTTATGTTCTCAGGAGGCTGTGCGGCACTCCTTCTCATCTCCTTCTTCTGCCCACGGGGAAATTTGATCATTCTTGGGATGGCGGAACCGAGGGAGGATCTTCCAGGCCGTCCTGGGCTCCGTGAAGGAAATCTGCTGCGGGCGAATGACACAGGGAGAAGCTCCTATGGATTTTCGGCACCTCATGTGATGGATACGATCATACCAGCACTAATGCACCGGATCCCATTAGAACTCCGAAGTTAAACGTGCTTGGGTGAGAGTAGTACTAGGATAGATGACCTCCTGGGAAGTCCTCATGTTGCATCTATCATTTGTTTTCCTTTCTCTGCGCATGGATGCCCGGGTCGGCCGCAATTTTCTGTGGGGGGGAGGGGAGCCCCTTGGGGTTTCCTGCATGCAAGTGCAACGGATCCCATCAGTTAAATGCGTAGTACTGGGATCCGGGAAGTCCTCATCACACACCCATCTCCAAAATTCCAGGCACAGAACTCGAAATGGACTAATTTTGACCAAAATGCCAAGCGACAATGTCGATGGAGCCGAAAACCTACTGAAGTGGGAGAGAGACGAAAGAACGGGTGAGTTTGTGCAAGCAATGCTGAATGACAATCTTGGGGAAGCCTTGGACGCACTAAAACAGCCAAATTTTGACTCAAGTGACAGGGCCAATGGAGAGCAGCTCAACTGGCAGCCCAATGGAGCTCGGATCAAGCAGTGACGGGACTCTTCGGTCCACGTGCATCAAAAGTTGCAACGGTTTACGTTCTCGGGGGGCTGTGCACCTCTCCTTCTTGGCTCCTTCTTCCACCCGTGAGGAAATTCGATAGTTCCTGGGACAGCGGAACCTGGGGAGGAGCTTCGAGGCCATCTTGGGCACAACAAAGGAAATCTGCTGCAGGCGGACGGCGCTGGGAAAAGCTCCTGAGGATTTCCAGTGCTGCGGGTGGTGGGTGCGATCATACCATCAGTAATGCACCGGATCCCATCAGAACTCCGAAGTTAAATGTGCTTGGGTGATAATAGTACTAGGATGGGTGACCACCTGGGAAGTCCTTATTTTGCATCTATCCTTCTTTTTCCTTTCTTTGTGTTCGGATTCCCAGGTCAGCTGCAGTTTGCTGCGGGGGCAGGGCAGCCCCTCGCGGTTTCCTGCACGCAAGTGCAATGGATCCCATCAGTTAAACACATAGTACTGGGATCCAGGAAGTCCTCGTCTCGCACCCTTCTCCAAAATTCCAGGCATGGAACTTGGAACGGACAAATTTTGCAGCCCGATGGAGCTCGGAACGAGCTTTCCATCAAGTGGTGATGGCACTCATGAGTCCACACGCTTTGAAAGTTACAACGTTGAAAATTCTCGGGTGGCCGTGTGCCTCTCCTTCTTGGCTCCTCCTTCCACCTGCGGGGAAATTTGATAGCTCCTGGGATGATGGAACCGCGGGAGGAGCTTCCAGGCCGTCTCAGGCTCCGTGAAGGAAATCTGCTGCGGGCGAATGGCACTGGGAGAAGCTCCTGGGGATTTCCAGTGCTATGTATGTCGGGTGAGATCATACTAGCACTAATGCACTAGATCCTGTCAGACCTTTGAAGTTAATCGTGCTTGGGTGACAGTACAACTAGGATGGGTGACCTCCTAGGAAGTCCTCGTGTTGCACCCCTCCTTTTTTTTCCTTTCTCTATGCTCTGATTCTTGGTTCGGTGGCAATTTGCTGTGGGGGGAGGGCAGCTCCTCAGGGTTTCTTGCACATAAGTGTAACGGATCCCATCAGTTAAATGTGCAGTACAGGGATCTAGGAAGTCCTCGTCTCACACCCTTCTCCTAAATTCTAGGCACAGATCTTGGAACGGACAAATTTTGACCAGAATGTTGAACGACAAAGTCGACAAAGCCCAAAACCTGCTGAAGCAGTAGAGAAACGAAAGAATGGGCGAGTTTTCACAAACAATGCTGAACAGCAATCTTGGGGAAGCCTCGGAAGCACTGAAACAGCCGAATTTTGACCCAAGCGATGGGCCAATGGAGCCTGCTCAAGCGGGAGAGAGATGAAAGAACGGGGAGTTTTCGCAAACAATGCTGAACGGCAATTTTGGGGAAGCCTCAACAGCACCGAAACAGCCCAATTTTGACCCGAGCGACAGGGCCAATAGAGCACAGCTCAATTGGCAGCCCAATGGAGGTCGGAATGAGCTTTCCATCGAGCGGTGACGGGGTTCGTGGGTCCACCAGCATGAAAAGTTACGACGGTTTACCTTCTCAGGGGGCTGTGGACCTCTCCTTCTCGGCTACTTCTTCCACCCGCGGGGAAATTCGACCGTTCCCAGGATGGCAAAACCACGGGAGGAGCTTTCAGGCCATCTTGGGCTCCGCGAAGGAAATCAGGGTGACCTCTAGGGAAGTCCTCGTGTTCCACCCCTCCTTCTTTTTCCTTTTTCTGCATTCGGATTCCCGGGTCAGCGGCAGTTTTTTGCGTGGGGATGGCAGCCCCTGGGGGTTTCCTGCACGTAAGTGCAACGGATCCCATCAATTAAACGTGCAGTACTTTGATCCAGGAAGTCCTCGTCTCGTACCCTTCTCCTAAATTCCTGGCAAGGAACTCGGAATGGATGAATTTTGATGAGAATGCCGAATGAAAATGTCAATGGAGCCCAAAACCTGCTGAAGCAGGAGAGAGACAAAAGAACGGGCGAGTTTTCACAAACAATGCTGAATGGCAATCTTGGGGAAGCATTGGAGGCACTAAAACAGCCCAATTTTGACCCAAGTGACAGGGCCAATGGAGAGCAGCTCGACTGGCAGCCCAATGGAGCTTGGATCAAGCGGTGACAGGACTCTTCAGTTCACATGCATCAAAAGTTGTGATGGTTTACGTTCTCGGGGGGCTGTGCGCCTCTCCTTCTTGGCTCCTTCTTCCACTCGTGAGGAAATTCGATAGTTCCTGGGACGGTGGAACCGGGGGAGGAGCTTCCAGGCCGTCTCGGGCACAACAAAGGAAATCTGCTGCGGGCAGACGGTGCTAGGAAAAGTTCCCAAGGATTTCCAGTGCTGCGGGTGGCGGGTGTGATCATACCATTATTAATGCACCGGATTCCATTAGAACTCCGAAGTTAAATGTACTTGGGCGATAGTAGTACTAGGATGGGTGACCACCTGGGAAGTCCTTATTTTGCAACTATCCTTCTTTTTCCTTTCTTTGCAATCGGATTCCCAGGTCGGCTGCAGTTTGCTGCGGGGGCAGGGCAGCCCCTCGGGGTTTCCTGCACGCAAGTGCAACGGATCCCATCGGTTAAATGTGCAGTACTGGGATCCGGGAAGTCCTCGTCTCGCACCTTTCTCCTAAATTCTGGGCACGGAACTCGGGACAGATGAATTTTGACCAGAATGCCGAGCGACAAAGTCAACAGAGCCCAAAACCTGCTGAAACGGGAGAGAGATGAAAGAACAGGGGAGTTTTTGCAAACAATGCCGAATGGCAATCTTGGGGAAGTATCAAAAGCACTAAAACAGCCAAATTTTGACCCAAGTGACAGGGCCAATGGAGCTAGGAACGAGCCTTCCATCGAGTGGTGATGGGACTCGTGCGTCCACGCGTGTCAAAAGTTACGACGGTTTACATCCTAAGGGAGCTGTGCGCCTCTCCTTCTCATCTCCTTCTTCCGCCCACAGGGAAATTCGATCATTCCTGGGATGGCGCAACAGCGGGAGGAGCTTCCCAGCCGTCCCAGGCTCCGCAAAGGAAATCTGCTGCGGGTGAATGTCACCAGGAGAAGCTCCTGTGGATTTTTGGCGCTACGGGTGGCGGATGCAATCATACCAGCACTAATCCACCAGATTCCTGAGTTGGCTGCAGTTTGCTGCAGGGGCAGGGCAGCCCCTCTGGGTTTCCTGGGTGCAAGTGCAACAGATCCCATCAGTTAAATGTGCAGTACTGGGATCCAGGAAGTCCTCGTCACACACCCTTTTCCATAATTCCAGGCACAGAACTCGGAACAGACTAATTTTGACCTTAATGCCAAAAGACAATGTCGACAGAGCCGAAAACCTGCTGAAGTGGAGACAAAAGAATGGGCGAGTTTTCGCAAGCAATGCTGAACGGCAATCTTGGAAGCCTCGAAGGCACTAAAACAGCTGAATTTTGACCCGAGTGACAGGGCCAATGGAGAGCAGCTCGACTGGCAGCCCGATGGAGCTTGGATCGAGCGGTGATGGGACTCTTCGGTCCACGCGTGTCAAAAGTTGCAAAGGTTTATCTTCTCAGGGGGCTGTGCGCCACTCCTTCTTGTCTCCTTTTTCCGCCCACAGGGATATTCGACCGTTCTTGGGATGGCAGAACCAAGGGAGGATCTTCCTGGCCATCCTGGGCTACGCGAAGGAAATTTGCTGCGGGCGAATGGCACTGGGAGAAGCTCCTATGGATTTTCGGCACTACGAGTGATGGAAGTCCTCGTGTTGCCTTCATCTTTTTTTTTTTCCTTTCTCTGCGATCGGATTCCTGAGTTGGCTGCAGGCGAATGGCACTGGGAGAAGCTCCTATGGATTTTCGGCGCTATAAGTGACGGATGTGATCATACCAGCACTAATGCACCGGATTCCATCAGAACTTCAAATTTAAATATGCTTGGGCGAAAGTAATACTAGGATGGGTGACCTCCTGGGAAGTCCTCGTGTTGCATTCATCTTTTTTTTTTTTTTCTTTTCTCAGCGATCGGAATCCTGAGTTGGCTGCAGTTTGCTGCGGGGGCAGGGCAGCCCCTCCAGGTTTCCTGTGCACAAGAGCAACGGATCCCATCAGTTAAATGTGCAGTAGTGGGATCCGGGAAGTCCTCATCACACAGCCTTCTCCAAAATTCCGGGCACAAAACTGGGAACAGACTAATTTTGACCTTAATGCCAAAAGGCAATGTCGACGGAGCCGAAAGCCTGCGGGCGAATGGCACTGGGAGAAGCTCCTATGGATTTTTGGCACTACAAGTGAAGGACGCGATCATACCAGCACTAATGCACCGGATCCCATCAGAACTTTGAAGTTAAACGTGCTTGGACGAGAATCGTACTAGGATGGGGGACACGCTTGGACGAGAATACTACTAGGATGGGTGACCTCCTGGGAAGTCTTCGTGTTGTACTCATCTTTTTTTTTTTCCTTTCTCTGCAATCAGATTCCTGAGTTGGCTGCAGTTTGCTGCGGGGGCAGGGCAGCCCCTCCGGGTGTCCTGTGTGCAAGTGCAACGGATCCCATCAGTTAAATGTGCAGTAGTGGGATCCGGGAAGTCCTCATCACACACCCTTCTCCAAAATTTCGGGCACAAAACTCGGAATAGACTAATTTTTACTTTAATGCCAAAAGGCAATGTCTACGGAGCCGAAAATCTGTGGGCGAATGGCACTGGAAGAAGCTCCTATGGATTTTTGGCACTATGGGTGATGGATGTGATCACACCAGCACTAATGTACTGGATCCCATCAGAATTCTGAAGTCAAACGTACTTGGGTGAGAGTAGTACTAGGATGGGTGACCTCCTGGGAAGTCCTTGTTTTGCATTCATCTATTTTTTTTCCTTTCTCTGCGATCGGGTTCCTGAGTTGGCTGCAGTTTGCTGCAGGGGCAGGGCAGCCCCTCCGGGTTTCCTGTGCGCAAGTGCAACGGATCCCATCAGTTAAATGTGCAGTAGTGGGATCCAGGAAGTCCTCATCACACACCCTTCTCCAAAATTCTAGGCACAATACTCGAAACAGACTAATTTTGACTTTAATGCCAAAAGGCAATGTGGATGGAGCCGAAAATCTGTGGGTGAATGGCACTGGGAGAAGCTCCTATGGATTTTTGGCGCTATAGGTGGTGGATGTGAACATACCATCACTGATGCACCGGATCCAATTAGAACTCTGAAGTTAAACGTGTTTGGGCGAGAGTAGTACTAGGATGGGTGACTTTTTGGGAAGTCCTTGTTTTGCATTCATCTTTTTTTTTCCCTTTCTCTGCGATCGGATTCCTGAGTTGGCTGCAGTTTGCTTCGGGGGCAGGGCAGCCCCTCTGGGTTTCCTGTGCACAAGTGCAACAGATCCCATCAGTTAAATGTGCAGTAGTGGGATCTGGGAAGTCCTCATCACACACCCTCCTCGAAAATTCCAGGCCCAAAACTTGGAACAGACTAATTTTGACCTTAATGCCAAGAGACAAAAGGCAATGTCGACAGAGCCGAAAATCTGAGGGCGAATGGCACTGGGAGAAGCTCCTATGGATTTTTGGCGCTATAGGAGATGGATGTGATCATACCAGCACTAATGCACTGGATCCCATCAGGATTCTGAAGTCAAACGTACTTGGGCGAGAGTAGTACTAGGATGGGTGACCTCTTGGGATGTCCTTGTTTTGCATTCATCTTTTTTTTTTTCCTTTCTCTGCGATCAGATTCCTGAGTTCGCTGCAGTTTGCTGCGGGGGCAGGGCAGCCCCTCTGGGTTTCCTGTGCTCAAGTGCAATGGATCCCATCAGTTAAATGTGCAGTACTGGGATCCGGGAAGTCCTCATCACACACCCTTCTCGAAAATTCCAAGCCCAAAACTCGGAACAGACTAATTTTGACGTTAATGCCAAGAGACAAAAGGCAATGTCGACGGAGTCGAAAATCTGTGGGAGAATGGCACTGGGAGAAGCTCCTATGGATTTTTGGTGCTATAGGTGATGGATGTGATCATACCAGCACTAATGCACTGGATCCCATAAGAATTCTGAAGTCAAACGTACTTGGGCGAGAGTAGTACTAGGATGGGTGACCTCCTGGGATGTCCTTGTTTTGCATTCATCTTTTTTTTTTTTCCTTTCTCTGTGATCAGATTCCTGTGTTCGCTGCAGTTTGCTGCGGGGGCAGGGCAGCCCCTTTGGGTTTCTTGTGTGCAAGTGCAATGGATCCCATCAGTTAAATGTGCAGTACTGGGATCCGGGAAGTCCTTGTCACACACCCTTCTCCAAAATTCCGGGCACAAAACTCAGACCAGACTAATTTTGACCTTAATGCGAAAAGTCAATGTCAATGGAGCCAAAAACCTGCTGAAGTGGGAGAGAGATGAAAGAATGGGCGAGTTTTCGCAAGCAATGCTGAACGGCAATCTTGGGGGAGCCTCGGAGGCACTAAAACAGCCGAATTTTGACCTGAGTGACAGGGCCAATGGAGAGCAGCTCAACTGGCAGCCCGATGGAGCTTGGATCAAGCAGTGACGGGACACTTCGGTCCACGCGTGTCAGAAGTTGCAAAGGTTTATGTTCTCAGGGGGCTGTGTGCCACTCCTTCTCATCTGCTTCTTCCGTCCACGGGGAAATTCGACCGTTCTTGGGACGGCGGAACCGAGGGAAGATCTTCCAGGCCGTCCTAGGCTCGACGAAGGAAATCTGCTGCAGGCGAATGGCACGGGGAGAAGCTCGTATGGATTTTTGGCGTTACAAGTGACAGATTTGATCATACCAGCACTAATGCACCAGATCCCATCAGAACTTTGAAGTTAAACGTGCTTAGACAAGAGTAGTACTAGGATGGGGTGGGGCAGTTTGCCGCTGGGGCCCATTCATCCTTTTTTTTTTTCCTTTTTCTGCAATCGGATTCCTGAGTTGGCTGCAGTTTGCTGCCGGGGTGGGCCAGCGCCTCCGGGTTTCCTGTGCGCAAGTGCAACAGATCCCATCTAGGTAGTCTTCGTGTTGCATTCATCTTTTTTTTATCCTTTTTCTGCGATCGGATTCCTGTGTTGGCTGCAGTTTGCTGCGGAGGCAGGGCAGCCCCTCCGGGTTTCCTGTGCACAAGTGCAACAGATCCCATCAGTTAGATGTGCAGCAGTGGGATCCGGGAAGTCCTCATCACACACCCTTCTCCAAAATTCCGGGCACAAAACTCAGAACAGACTAATGTTGACCTTAATGCCAAAAGACAATGTCAACGGAGCCAAAAACCTGCTGAAGTGGGACAGAGACAAAAGAATGGGCGAGTTTTTGCAGGCAAGCAATGCTGAACGGCAATCTTGGGGAAGCCTCAGAGGCACTAAAACAGCCAAAATTTGACCCGAGTGACAGGGCCAATGGAGAGCAGCTCAACTGGCAGCCCGTTGGAGCTTGGATCGAGCGGTGATGGGACTCTTCGGTCCACACGTGTCAAAAGTTGCAAAGGTTTATGTTCTCAGGGGGCTGTGCACAACTCCTTCTCGGCTCCTTCTTCTGCCCACGGGGAAATTCAACCGTTCTTGGGACGGCAGAACCGAGGGAGGATCTTCCAGGCAATCCTGGTCTCTGCGAAGGAAATCTGCTGCGGGCGAATGGCACTGGGAGAATCTCCTGTGGATTTTTGGCGCAACAAGTGGCAGATGCAATCATACAAGCACAATGTCGTTGGAAGTCCTCGTGTTGCACATCTCCATCTTTCCATTGGTTGAATGCACAGTACTGGGATCCAGGAAGTCCTTGTCTCACACCTTTCTCCTAAATTCTTGGGACGGAACTTGGGACGGATGAATTTTGACCGGAATGCCGAGCAACAAAGTCGACAGAGCCCAAAACCTGCTGAAACGGAAGAGAGATGAAAGAACAGGGGAATTTTTGCAAACAATGCCAGATGGCAATCTTGGGGAAGTCTCAAAACCACTAAAACAGCCAAATTTTAACCCAAGCGATAGGACCAATGGAGCTAGGAACGAGCCTTCCATCGAGTGGTGACGGGACTCGTGGGTCCACATTGTCACTGACTTGGCCTTGATCAACCAACGACCCGCACGGCACTAGCAATTCACTTGACTCAAATGCTAGTTTAGCCTTCTCCGAGAGCTAGAATGCTACTAGTGGAAGATAGAAAAGAAGCATACAAAGTAGACAAGAGATATGGAGAACTTGGAGAATGTAACTACACTATTGCTTGGATTGTTCTTGGATGCTTTACAAGTGAGGTCCCTAAGGCAATATATAGTTGTCCACCTCCTCAACGGAGGGTCAAGATCTATTTAATCTAACGGTCCCTATCCTCCTTCTAGAGTATTCTACCTAACTCTACGTTCTTCAAGAAGATAAAAGAGTTATCTACAAGATTCTAGAGGCTTCCACCTAATTCTGGAATTTTGGGGTGGTGGCTGGAATAAGCCTCTTTAAATAGTTCAAATTTGGGCAGAATCACGCAGCACATGACATTCTCCCCCACTCAATCTGGCGACGCCCTCGTCGCATCCCTCTTGTATTTCTCGATCACATCCATGTTGTTCCATAAAGTTAGCTCGTGTTCCATTTAACAAAGTACTCAACATAACTTGGATGGGTGCCTCTCCTTGGAATGACACGATGTGCCAATATTTCTTCCACGTCATGATCCGGCATGGTTGTTATGGCCGTAAGGGCCCTCTTTGACTTGCCCCGACTCGGCTCCTCCTCATTAGGATGGTAAGGCTTTAGCAAGCTTACGTGGAATACTGGATGCATCTCGAGGTGTGATGGTAAAGTTAATCGGTAGGCTAACTTGCCAATCCTTTTCTCTACTGGGAAGGGTCCCTCATAGCGCCTTACTAGACCCTTATGCACCTTGGCAAACCTTCGGGTTTGATGGGGAAGGAGTTTCACCATCACCAAATCTCCTTCCTCAAATTCCAAGTGTCTCCTTTTGGCATCTGCCCATTTCTTCATTCGCTTGGTAGCCTTAGCCAAGTGTGCCCGTGCCATGTTGGACTTCTCATGCCAACCCTTGGCAAACCTGAATGCAGCAGGACTAGGCCCTCTGTAGCCAACCGCCAATGTGTGTGGAGTCAATGGTTGTAGTCCCGTGGCCACCTCGAACGGACTCGCCCCAGTCGACTCGCTTTTTTGTAGGTTGTATGAGAATTGGGCTATGTCAAGCAACTTAGCCCAATCACTCTGGTTGGCACTTACATAATGCCTTAAGAACAGCTCCAACAAGGCATTCACCCTCTCTGTTTGGCCATCAGTTTGGGGATGAAAGCTTGTGGAGAAGTTGAGCTCTGATCCCATCAACTTGAATAGCTCCATCTAGAATCTCCCAGTAAAGCGAGTGTCTCTGTCATTAACAATCATCTTCGAGATGCCCCAATACTTCACCACATACTTGAAAAATAGGCGTGTTGCATCTTCAGCTGTGAACTTTGAGGGTACGGGGATGAACACACCATACTTGCTAAACCTATCTACCACGACCATGATGTTGGCGCATCCATCCGACTTCGATAGACATGTGATAAAATCCATCGAAACACTTTCCCATGGTCTCTCCAGAATAGGTAGGGGCTCCAGCAATCCCGATGGTTGGTGTTGCTCCACCTTGTCTTGTTGGCATACAAGACAAGTCTTCATGTAGAGCTCAACGTCATCCTGCATTTGTGGCCAATAATATGCTCACTCTACAAGTGCCAACGTGCGACGCATACCCAGATGTCCTGCCCATTTTGAGTCATGGCACTCCTTGATAATTGCCTTCCTCAATCCATGCCACTTTGGCACATAAACTCTATTGCCTTTGGTAGTGAGTAACCCATTTTCAAGCCAAAACCGGCGTGTCTTCCCACTACTTGCCAATTCCATCAAACTCTTGGCTTGTGGGTCATGCTCCAATCCCTCCTTCACTTGTTCTACCAAAGGGAAGTTTGGACTTGTGATGGCAGCTAGTTCGGCCTTTCTACTCAATGCATCGGCCACCAAATTAGCCTTGCCTGGCTTATACTCCATCACAAAGTCGAATTCTGCCAAGAACGCTTGCCATCTCACTTGTTTTGGTGTCAACTTCTTCTGATTGAGGAAGTAACTTGTGGCAATGTTGTCCGTCTTCACAACGAACTTGGACCCAAACAAGTAATGCCTCCAAGTTCGTAGGCAATGCACCACTGCAGTCATCTCCTTCTCCTGGACTGTGTAACGGTGCTCAATTTCATTCAACTTGCAGCTCTCATATGCAATGGGATGCCCCTCTTGCATTAACACACCACCAATTGCAAAATCTGAAGCATCGGTCTGTACCTCATATGGTTTGGTGTGGTCGGGAAGAGCCAACACTAGTTCATCAGCTACTGCTTGCTTGAGCACTTCAAATGCTCTTTGGCATTTGGCATCCCAACTCCATGTTCGATTCTTTTTAACAAATCAGTGAGTGGAGTGGCAATAGAGTAGTAGCCCTTTATAAATCTTCTGTAATAATTGACGAGGCCTAAGAAGGATCGTACCTCAGTCACCTTCTTTGGTGGCTCCCAGTTATGGATGGCTTGCACCTTGGACTTGTCCAATCATAGTTTGCCTCCGCCGACAATGTGCCCCAGGAATGCGACCTCTTGTTGAGCAAAGGCACATTTCTCCCTCTTCACGTACAACTCATGCTCTCCTAGCACTTGGAAAACTTGTCGTAGATGTTTAATGTGCTCATCCAATGTCTTACTATAGACAACGATATCATCTAGATACATTACGACAAATTTATCCAAAAATGACTAGAAGACTCGATTCATAAGAGTGCAAAATGTGGCAGGGGCGTTAGTGAGTCCAAATGGCATAACTAAGAACTCAAAGGAGCCATACCTCATAACACAAGTTGTCTTTGGCTCATCTCCTTCTACAATCCTCACTTGGTAGTATCCTGATCTCAAATCCAGCTTTGTGAACCACTATGCTTCGCCTAGCTGATCGAACAAGTCAGCTATCAATGCAATGGGATACTTATTCTTCACGGTGATTTTGTTAAGCGCCCGATAGTCGATGCACAACCGGAGTGACCCATTGTGCTTCTTTTGGAAAAGCACGGGTGCACCATATGGAGCCTTTGACAGTTGAATGTAACCCACATTCAACAGCTCCTTAAGTTGCCTCCTGAGTTCCTCTAACTCCGGGGTTGCCATTCGGTAAGGCACCGCAGCAGGTGGTCTTGCACCAGGGACCAATTCTATCTTGTGGTCCACCTCACGTTTAGGTGGGAGCTTCTTAGGCAGTTCGGGAGGCATCACATCCTTAAACTCCTCCAGGACGTGAGAGACTTCCTTAGGTAGAGCATTTGATAACGAAGTATCCTTTCCATCCTTCAAGGATACAAGGAAGGTGGGTTACGCCTTCTTCACCCCTTTTGAAAGCTGCATGGCTGAAATTTGCCTAGATTGAAGGCCAGTTTCCCTAGCCAAAGGCACCATACAGGTGTTGCCTTCTTCCAAGATACACATTGTGTTGGCAAAAGGAATAGGAACGGCCTTAACACGATCCATAAACTCCATACCAAGCACAATTGGATAATCATCCATTGGTACGATAGAAAAATCTACAAGGCCACACCATTCACCCATACGTACCTCTATACCATGAGCGATGCCGAAAATTGACTTTGGCTCCGAGTTTACTGCCTTAAGCCATCCTCGCTCCTTGTTGTAGTTGATGCCCAACTGTCTTGCTTCCTCTTCTTGGAGAAAGTTGTTGGAAGCTCCGGTATCCACTAAGGCTTTAACCGCTTGGTTACTCACCTTTGCTTCCACGTATAATCGTCCTCTCTTCTCGGTCTTAGGCACTTCGACCTTGGCTTTGATGGCATTGAGGATTTGCAAGGATCCCATCCTTGTCTCCTCACGTTGTTGCTGTCCCTCCCTTTCTTCAACTATGGCAGAAAGCTTGGCTTTCCTCAGGCAATCCCTTGCCTTGTGCGGCCTGTAGCAAAAGTAGCATTTGAGAGGGGGCCTGTCACTGCTTTGACCCTCTTTGGTGTTCTTCCCTTCCTTAGGCCCATTATACTTGTGGAAACGCCCTTTGTTTGAGGGATTATCTCCCCCACTCTTTCCCTTGCCATCCTTGTCCTTGTGGGACTTGGGCTTTTCAGACCTCTTGAACTCTATTAGCGACTCAGCAATGGAAATAGCGGTGGCGAGATCTTGAACACCATGTCTTTGGATCTCCATCTTCGCCCAATTTTGTAAGGCATCTTTGAACGCAAAGAATGCTTCCTTGTCGGGATAATCGGGAATTTCCAGCAACACTTCGGAGAATTCCTTCACATACTCTCATATGCTCCCCTTTTGTTGAAGACGCCTTAACTTTGCTCTCGCCTCTTCCTCGGCATTCTCTGGATAGAATTGCCGCTTAAGTTCTTTCTTGAACTCATCCCATTTGTTGATGATGCAAGTGCCCCTTTCGATATCACTATACCTCCTTCTTCACCATACCATTGCAGTATCCATGAGGTATAAGGTGGCACTATCAATCTTCTTGGCATCCTCCGTGACACCAAGTGCCTTAAAGTATTGCTCCAAGCTCCATAGGAAGTTATCAACTTCCTTCGCATTCCTCGACCCGTTGTATGCCTTGGGTCTTGGAACATCCACCTTTGAAGAAGCAACTACCGTTGGCAAGGCAATGCTTCCACCTTGAGCAACTGCCTTTTTGCAAAGGACCAGCTCATCCTTGGTCTCCTTCAACTTGTTAGAGACTCGTTCGAGCTCATCCTTCAATGTCACAACCTCATATTGGAGGGTCTCTTCCAGGGTCTTCACTTGGTCTAGATACCTTGATAAGGCCTAGTTCAAGGCACCTTGCATCTCCTCACGAAGCTCTTCACTCTCCCTCTCGAGCTCGTCGATGCGTTGGTCTACCACCTCAAACTTTTCCTGCCCATCTGTCATAGCAAGCTCAACCTTTGCGAGCCTTGCATTGGTGTCTTCCAAGACATCCCTCGACCTTGATCTCCCTCTTTTAGGTTGCTTCAGGGCTTCTTCAATCACGTGGGTAGTCTCACTGTGTGGACCAGACATCCTTATCAATAGAGTGTGCTTGCGGCTTGTAGAAACTAAGCTCTGATACCACTTGTCACAAACTTGGCCTTGATCAACCAACGACCCGCGCGGCACTAGCAATTCACTTGACTCAAATGCTAGTTCAGCCTTCTCCGAGAGCTAGAATGCTACTAGCGGAAGATAGAAAAGAAGCACATAAAGTAGACAAGAGATATGGAGAACTTGGAGAATGTAACTACACTATTGCTTGGATTGTTCTTGGATGCTTTACAAGTGAGGTCCCTAAGGCTATATATAGTTGTCCACCTCCTCAACGGAGGGTCAAGATCTATTTAATCTAACGGTCCCTATCCTCCTTCTAGAGTATTCTACCTAACTCTATGTTCTTCAAGAAGATAAAAGAGTTATCTACAAGATTCTAGAGGCTTCCACCTAATTCTGGAATTTTGGGGTGGTGGCTGGAATAAGCCTCTTTAAATAGTTCAAATTTGGGCAGAATCACGCAGCGCATGACAACGTGCATCAAAAGTTACGACGGTTTACATTCTAAGGGGGCTGTGCACCTCTCCTTCTTGTCTCCTTCTTCCGCCCATGGGGAAATTCGACCGTTCCTGGGATGGCGGAACAGCGGGAGGAAGCTTCCGTGCATCAAAAAGTTAAACGTGCTTGGGTGAGAGTAGTGCTAGGATGGGTGACCTCCTGGGAAGTCCTCATGTTGCATCTCTCCTTCTTTTTCCTTTCTCTGTGCCCGGATTCCCAGGTCGGTGGCAGTTTGCTGCGGGAGGAGGGCAGCCCCACGGGGTTTCCTGCGCGCAAGTGCAATGGATCCCATCAGTTAAACGTGCAGTATTGGGATCCGGGAAGTCCTCATCTCGCACCCTTCTCTTTAAATTCCTGGCACGAAAACTTGGAATGGACAAATTTTGACCAGAATGCCGAATGACAATGTTGACGGAGCCCAAAACCTGCTGAAGCAGAGAGAGACGAAAGAACGGGCTAGTTTTCGCAAACAATGCTGAACGGCAATCTTGAGGAAGCCTCGGAAGCATTGAAGCAGCCCAATTTTGACTCGAGCAATGGGGCCAATGGAGCTCGGAACGAGGTTTCCATTGAGCGGTGACGGGACTCGCGGGTCCACGCGCATCAAAAGTTACAGCGGTTTACGTTCTCGGGGGCTATGCGCCTCTCTCTCTCGGCTCTTTCTTCTCTCCATGGGGAAATTTGACCATTCCTGGGACGGCGGAACCTCTTGGGAAGTCCTCATGTTGCATCTCTCCTTCCTTTTCCTTTCTCTGTGCTCGAATTCC
>CM075440.1:227500-327500 GCA_037832385.1 Rhizophora apiculata | reverse complement strand
GATGCGATCATACCAGTACTAATGCACCAATCCCATCAGAACTCCGAAGCTAAAAGTGCTTGGGCGAGAGTAGTACTAGGATGGGTGACCTCCCGGGATGTCCTTGTGTTGCATTCACCTTTTTTTTATTTCTTTCTCTGTGATCGGATTCTTGGGTTGGCTGCAGTTTGCTGCAGGGGCAAGGCTGCCCCTCAGGGTTTCCTGTGCACAAGTGCAACGGATCCCATCAGTTAAATGCATAGTACTGGGATCCGGGAAGTGCTAGTCACGCACCCTTCTCCAAAATTCAGGAGCACAGAACTTGGAACTGACTAATTTTGACCTGAATGCCAAACAAGAATGTCGAGGGAGCCGAAAACCTGCTGAAGTGGGAGAGAGACGAAAGAACAGGGGAGTTTTCACAAGCAATGCTGAACGGCAATCTTGGGGAAGCCTCGGTGGCACTAAAACAGCCGAATTTTGACCCGAGTGACTGGGCCAATGGTGAGCAGCTCGACTGGCGGCCCAATGGAGCTTGGATCGAGTGGTGACAGGACTTTTCGGTCCACGTGTGTCAAAAGTTGCGACGGTTTGTGTTCTTGGGGGGCTGTGTGCCACTCCCTCTTGGCTCCTTCTTCCGCCCACGAGGAAATTCGATAGTTCCTGGGATGGCGGAACCGCGGGTGGAGCATCCGGGCCATCTCGGGGTCGGCGAAGGAAATCTGCTGCGGGCAGACGGCACGGGGAGAAGCTCCTTAGGATTTCCAGTGCTGCAGGTGGCGGGTGCGATCGTAACATCAATAATGCACCGGATCTCATCAGAACTCCGAAGTTAAACGTACTTGTGCAAGAGTAGTACTAGGATGTGTGACCACCTGGGAAGTCCTCATGTTGCATCCATCCTTCTTTTTACTTTCTTTGCATTTGGATTCTCGGGTCAGATGCGGTTTGCTGTGGGGGGAGGGCAGCCCCTCGGGGTTTCCTGCGTGCAAGTGCAAGGGATCCCATCAGTTAAACGTGCAGTACTGGGATCGGGGAAGTCCTCGTCTCAGACACTTCACCAAAATTCCGGGCACGGAACTCGAAACAGACGAATTATGACCAGAATGCCAAATGACAATGTCAACGGAGCCGAAAGCCTGCTGAAGCGGGAGAGAGACCAATGAACGGGTGAGTTTTCGCAAGCAATGCTGAACCGGCAATCTTCGGGAAGCCTTGGAAGCACCCAAACAGCCGAATTTTTGACCCAAGCGAAGGGGCCAATGGAGTAGGAACAAGCTTTCCATCGGTGACGGGATTCATGGGTCCACGCGCATCAAAAGTTACGATGGTTTACGTTCTTAGGGGGCTGTGCGCCACTCCTTCTCGTCTCCTTCTTCCGCCCACGGGGAAATTCGACTGTTCCTAGGACAGTGGAACCGAGGGAGGATCTTCCAGGTTGTCTCGGGCTCCGCAAAGGAAATGTTTGGGCGAATGGCACTGGGAGAAGCTCCTATGGATTTTCGGCACTACAAGTGACGGATGCAATCATACCAACACTAATGCAGCAGATCTCATCAGAACTACAAAGTTAAACACGTTTGTGCGAGACTAGTACTAGGATGGGTGACCTCCTAGGAAGTCCTCGTGTTGCACCCTTTGTTATTCTTCATTTCTCTGTGCTCGGATTCCCGGGTCGGCGGCAGTTTGCTGCGGGGCCAGGGCAGCCCCTCGGGGCTTCCTGCGTGCAAGTGCAATGGATCCCATCAGTCAAACATGCAGTACTGGGATCCGAGAAGTCCTCGTCTCGCACCCTTCACCAAAATTCTGGGCACGGAACTCGGAACGGACGAATTATGACCAGAATGCCAAAGGACAATGTCGACAGAGCCCAAAACCTGCTGAAGCAGGAGAGAGACGAAAGAACGGGTGAGTTTCTACAAACAATGCTGAACGGCAATCTTGGGGAAGCCTTGGAAGCAGTGAAAAAGCCGAATTTTGTCCTGCACGACGGGGCCAATGGAGCACAGCTTGACTGGCTGCCTGATGGAGCTCAGAACAAGCTTCCATCAAGTGGTGACAGGACTCTTGGGTCCACACGCGTCAAAAGTTATGACGGTTTACGCTCTTGGGGGGCTGTGTGCCTCTCTTTCTCAGCACCTTCCTCTGCCTGCGGGGAAATTCGATCGTTCCTGGGATGACAGAACCACGGGAGGAGCTTCCGGGCCGTCTCGGGCTCCGCGAAGGAAATCTGCTGCATGTGGAAGGCGCCGAGTGAAGCTACTGTGGATTTCCAGCTCTGCAGCTGATGGGTGCAATCATACCAGCACTAACACACAGGATCCCATCAGAACTCTGAAGTTAAATATGCTTAGGCAAGAGTAGTACTAGGATGGGTGACCTCCTGGGAAGTCCTGGTGTTGCATCTATCACGATCGTTTCTGTGGTTTGCTGCGGTGGCAGGGCAGCCCCTCGGGGTTTCCTGCACGCAAGTGCAACGGATCCCATCGGTTAAACGCGCAGTACTGGGATCCGGGATGCCCTTGTCTCGCACCTTTCTCCTAAATTCTGGGCACGGAACTCCGGACAGATGAATTTTGACCAGAATGCCGAGCGACAAAGTCGACAGAGCCCAAAACCCGCTGAAACGGGTGAGAGATGAAAGAACTAGGGAGTTTTTGCAAACAATGCCGTATGGCAATCTTGGGGAAGTATCAAAAGCACTAAAACAGCTGAATTTTGACCCAAGCGACGGGGCCAATGGAGCTAGGAATGAGCCTTCCATCGAGTGGTGATGGGACTCGCACGTCCATGCGTGTCAAAAGTTACGACGGTTTACATCCTAAGGGAGCTGTGTGCCTCTCCTTCTCATCTCCTTCTTCCGTCCACGGGGAAATTCAACCGTTCCTGGGATGGCACAACAGCGGGAGGAGCTTCCCGGCCGTCCCGGGCTCCGCGAAGGAAATCTGCTGCGGGTGAATGTCACCAGGAGAAGCTCCTGTGGATTTTTGGCGCTACGGGTGGTGGATGCAATCATACCAGCACTAATCCACCGGATTCCTGAGTTGGCTACAGTTTGCTGCAGGGGCAGGGCAGCCCCTCTGGGTTTCCTGGGTGCACGTGCAACAGATCCCATCAGTTAAATGTGCAGTACTGGGATCCAAGAAGTCCTCGTCACACACCCTTTTCCATAATTCTAGGCACAGAACTCGGAATAGACTAATTTTGACCTTACTGCCAAAAGACAATGTCGATGGAGCCGAAAACCTGCTGAAGTGGGAGAGAGACGAAAGAATGGGAAATCCTCGTATTGCATTCAACTTTTGTTTTTTCCTTTCTCTGCGATCGGATTCCTGAGTGGGCTGCAGTTTCCTGTGGGGGATGGGCACCCCCTCCGGGTTTCCTGTGCGCAAGTGCAACGGATCAAAAACCTGCGGGCGAATAGCACTGGGAGAAGCTCCTATGGATTTTTGGCACTACAAGTGACGAATGAGATCATACCAGCACTAATGCACTGGATCCCATCAAAACTCTGAAGTTAAATGTGCTTCGGCGAGAGTAGTACTAGGTGGGAAGTCCTCATGTTGCATTCATCATTTTTTTTTTTCCTTTCTCTGCGATCGAATTCCTGAGTTGGATGAAGTTTGCCGCGGGGGCAGGGCAGCCCCTCCGGCTTTCCTGTGCGCAAGTGCAACGGATGATCCCATCAATTAAATGTGCGGTAGTGGGATACGGGAAGTCCGTATCACACAGCCTTCTCCAAAATTCCGGGCACAAAACTCAGAACAGACTAATTTTCATCTTAATGCCAAAAGAAAATGTCGACGGAGCCGAAAAGCTGCGGGCAAATGGCATTGGAAGAAGCTCCTATGGATTTTTGGCGCCATAACTGATGGATGCGATCATACCAGTACTAATGCACTGGATCCCATTAAACTCCGAAGTTAAACGTGCTTGGGCCATCCCAGTACTAGGATGTCCTTGTGTTGCATTTAACTTTTTTTTTTCCTTTCTCTGCGATCAGATTCCTGAGCGGGCTGCAGTTTCCTGTGGGGGCAGGGCAGCCCCTCCAGGTTTCCTGTGCGCAAGTGCAACGGATCCCATCAGTGTGCAGTAGCGGGATCCGGGAAGTCCTCATCACACAGTCTTCTCCAAAATTCCGCGCACAAAACTCGGAACAGACTAATTTTAACCTCAATGCCAAAAGAAAATGTCGACGGAGCCGAAAAGCTGCGGGCAAATGGCATTGGAAGAAGCTCCTATGGATTTTTGGCACCATAAGTGATGGATGCGATCATACCAGCACTAACGCACCGGATCCAATCAGAATTCCGAAGTTAAACGTGCTTGGGCGAGAGCAGTACTAGGATGGGTGACCTCCTGGGAAGTCCTCGTGTTGGAACAGACTAATTTTAACCTTAATGCCAAAAGAAAATGTCGACGGAGCCAAAAAGCTGCGGGCAAATGGCATTGGAAGAAGCTCTTATGGATTTTTGGCACCATAAGTGATGGATGCGATTATACCAGCACTAATGCACCGGATCCAATCAGAATTCCGAAGTTAAACGTGCTTGGGCGAGAGTAGTACTAGGATGGGTGACCTCCTGGGAAGTCCTCGTGTTGCATTCAACTTTTCTTTTTTTCTTTCTCTGCGATTGGATTCCTGAGCGGGCTGCAGTTTCCCGCGGGGGCAGGGCAGCCCCTCTGGGTTTCCTGTGCGCAAGTGCAATGGATCCCATCAGTTAAATGTGCAGTAGTGGGATCCGGGAAGTCCTCATCACACAGTCTTCTCCAAAATTCCAGGCACAAAACTCGGAATAGACTAATTTTGACCTTAATGCCTAAAGACAAAGTCGACGGAGCCGAAAACCTGTGGGCAAATGGCATCGGAAGAAGCTCCTATGGATTTTTGCGCCATTAGTGACGGTTGCGATCATACTAGCACTAGTGTACCGGATCCGATTAGAACTCCGAAATTAAATGTGCTTGGGCGGGAGTAGTACTAGGATGGGTGACCTCCTGGGAAGTCCTCGTGTTGCCTTCAACTTTTTTTTTTTTTTTCCTTTCTCTGCGATCGGATTCCTGAGTGGGCTGCAGTTCCCTGCGGGGGAAGGGCAGCCCCTCCCTGTTTCCTGTGTGCAAGTGCAATGGATCCCATCGGTTAAATGTGCAGTAGTGGGATCCGGGAAGTCCTCATCACACAGCCTTCTCCAAAATTCCAGGCACAAAACTCGGAATAGACTAATTTTGACCTTAATGCCAAAAGACAATGTCGACGGAGCCAAAAACCTGCGGGCAAATGGCATTGGAAGAAGCTCCTATGGATTTTTGGCGCCATAATTAACGGATGCGATCATACCAACACTAATGCACCGGATCCCATCAGAACTCCGAAGTTAAATGTGCTTGGGCGAGAGTAGTACTAGGATGGGTGGCCTCCTGGGAAGTCCTCGTGTTGCAATCAACTTTTTTTTTTTTCCTTTCTCTGCGATCGGATTCTTGTGTGGGCTGCAGTTTCCTGCAGGGGCAGGGCAGCCCCTCCCTGTTTCCTGTGCGAAAGTGCAACGGATCCCATCGGTTAAATGTGCAGTAGTGGGATCCTGGAAGTCCTCATCACACAGCCTTCTCCAAAATTCCGGGCAAAAACTCGGAACAGACTAATTTTGACCTTAATTCCAAAAGAAATTGTCGACGGGGCCGAAAACCTGCGGGCAAATGGCATCGGAAGAAGCTCCTATGGATTTTTGGTGCCATAAGTGTCAGATGTGATCATACCTAGCACTAATGCACTGGATCCATTAAAACTCCGAAGTTAAACGTTCTTGGGCGAGAGTAGTACTAGGATGGGTGACCTTCTGGGAAGTCCTCGTGTTGCATTCAACTTTTTTTTTTCCTTTCTCTGCGATCGGATTCCTGTGTGGGCTGCAGTTTCCTGCGGGGGCAGGGCAGCCCCTCCCTGTTTCCTGTGCGCAAGTGCAACGGATCCCATCGGTTAAATGTGTAGTAATGGGATCCCGGAAGTCCTCATCACACAGCCTTCTCCAAAATTCCGGGCACAAAACTCGGAACAGACTAATTTTGACCTTAATGCCAAAAGAAATTGTCGACGGGGCCGAAAACCTGCGGGCAAATGGCATCAGAAGAAGCTCCTAGGGATTTGTGGTGCCATAAGTGTCAGATGCGACCATACCAGCAATAATGCACTGGATCCCATTAAAACTCCGAAGTTAAACGTGCTTGGGCGAGAGTAGTATTAGGATGGGTGACCTTCTGGGAAGTCCTCGTGTTACATTCAACTTTTTTTTTTCTCTTTCTCTGCCATCGGATTCCTGAGCGGGCTGCAGTTTCCTGCAGGGGCAGGGCAGCCCCTCTGGGTTTCCTGTGCGCAAGTGCAACGGATCCCATCAGTTAAATGTGCAGTAGTGGGATCCGGGAAGTCCTGATCACACAGACTTCTCCAAAATTCGGGGCACAAAACTCGGAACAGACTAATTTTGACCTTAATGCCAAAAGAAAATGTCGACGGAGCCGAAAAGCTGCGGGGAAATGGCATAGGAAGAAGCTCCCATGGATTTTTGGCGCCATAAGTGATGGATGCGATCATACCAGCACTAATGCACCGGATCCAATCAGAATTCCGAAGTTAAACGTGCTTGAGCGATGGGTAACCTCTTGGGAAGTCCTCGTGTTGCATTCAACTTTTTTTTTTCCTTTCTCTGCAATTGGATTCCTGAGTGGGCTGCAGTTTCCAGCGCGGGCAGGGCAGCCCCTCTGGGTTTCCTGTGCACAACTGCAACGGATCCCATCAGTTAAATGTGCAATAGTGGGATCCGGGAAGTCCTCATCACACAGCCTTCTCCAAAATTCCGGGCACAAAACTCGGAATAGACTAATTTTGACCTTAATGCCAAAAGAAATTGTTGACGGAGCCGAAAACCAGCGGGCAAATGGCATCGGAAGAAGATCCTATGGATTTTCGGCGCCATAAGTGATGGATGCGATCATACCAGCACAAATGCACCGGATCTCATCCGAACTCCGAAGTTAAATGTGCTTGGGCGAGAGTAGTACTAGGATGGGTGACCTCCTGGGAAGTCCTCGTGTTGCATTCAACTTTTTTTTTTTCCTTTCTCTGCGATCGGATTCCTGAGTGGGCTGCAGTTTCCTGTGGGGGAAGGGCAGCCCCTCCCTGTTTCCTGTGTGCAAGTGCAATGGATCCCATCGGTTAAATGTGCAGTAGTGGGATCTGGGAAGTCCTCATCACACAGCCTTCTCCAAAATTCCGGGCACAAAACTCGGAATAGGCTAATTTTGACCTTAATGCGAAAAGGCAAAGTCGACGGAGCCGAACACCTGCGGGCAAATGGCATTGGAAGAAGCTCCTATGTATTTTTGGCGCCAAAAGTAACGGATGTGATCATACCAGCACTAATGCACCGGATCCCATCAGAACTCCGAAGTTAAACATGCTCGGGCGAGAGTAGTACTAGGATGGGTGACCTCCTGGGAAGTCCTCGTGTTGCATTCAACTTTTTTTTTTCCTTTCTCTGCGATCAGATTCCTGAGTGGGCTGTAGTTTCCTGCGGGGGCAGGGCAGCCCCTCCCTATTTCCTGTGCACAAGTGCAATGGATCCCATCGGTTAAATGTGCAGTAGTGGGATCCGGGAAGTCCTCATCACACTGCCTTCTCCAAAATTCCGGGCACAAAACTCGGAATAGGCTAATTTTGACCTTAATGCGAAAAGGCAAAGTCGACGGAGCCGAACACCTGCGGGCAAATGGCATTGGAAGAAGCTCCTATGTATTTTTGGCGCCATAAGTAACGGATGCGATCATACTAGCACTAATGCACCGGATCCCATCAAAACTCCGAAGTTAAACGTGCTCGAGCGAGAGTAGTACTAGGATGGGTGACCTCCTGGGAAGTTCTCGTGTTGTATTCAACTTTTTTTTTTTTTTCCTTTCTCTGCGATCGGATTCCTGTGTGGGCTGCAGTTTCCTGCGGGGGCAGGGCAGCCCCTCCTTGTTTCCTATGCGCAAGTGCAACGGATCCCATCGGTTAAATGTGCAGTAGTGGGATCCCGGAAGTCCTCATCACACAGCCTTCTCCAAAATTCCAGGCACAAAACTCGGAACAAACTAATTTTGTCCTTAATGCCAAAAGAAAATGTCGACGGGGCCGAAAAGCTGTGGGGAAATGGCATAGGAAGAAGCTCCCATGGATTTTTGGCGCCATAAGTGATGGATGCGATCATACCAGCACTAATGCACCGGATCCAATCAGAATTCCGAAGTTAAACGTGCTTGAGCGAGAGTAGTACTAGGATGGGTAACCTCCTGGGAAGTCCTCATGTTGCATTCAACCTTTTTTTTTCCTTTCTCTGCAATCGGATTCCTGAGTGGGCTGCAGTTTCCAGCGCGGGCAGGGCAGCCCCTCTGGGTTTCCTGTGCGCAACTGCAACGGATACCATCAGTTAAATGTGCAATAGTGGGATCCGGGAAGTCCTCATCACACAGCCTTCTCCAAAATTCCGGGCACAAAACTCGGAACAGACTAATTTTGACCTTAATGCCAAAAGAAATTGTCGACGGAGCCGAAAACCAGCGGGCAAATGGCATTGGAAGAAGATCCTATGGATTTTTGGTGCCATAAGTGTCAGATGCGATCATACCAGCACTAATGCACTGGATCCCATTAGAACTCCGAAGTTAAACTTGCTTGGGCGAGAGTAGTACTAGGATGGGTGACCTCCTGGGGAAGTCTTTGTGTTACATTCAACTTTTTTTTTTTCCTTTCTCTGCAATCGTATTCCTGAGCGGGCTGCAGTTTCCTGCAGTGGCAGGGCAGCCCCTCTGGGTTTCCTGTGCGCAGGTGCAACGGATCCCATGAGTTAAATGTGCAGTAGTGGGATCCGGGAAGTCATGATCACACAGACTTCTCCAAAATTCCGGGCACAAAACTTGGAACAGACTAATTTTGACATTAATGCCAAAAGACAAAGTCGACGGAGCTGAAATCCTGCGGGCAAATGGCATTGGAAGAAGCTCCTATGGATTTTTGGCGCCATAAGTGACGGATGCGATCATACCAGCACTAGTGCACCGGATCCCATCAGAACTCCGAAGTTGAACGTGCTTGGGCGAGAGTAGTACCAGTAGGATGGGTGACCTCCTGGGAAGTCCTCGTGTTGCATTCAACTTTTTCTTTCTCCTTTCTCTGCGATCGGATTCCTGAGTGGGGTGCAGTTTCATGCGGGGGTAGGGCAGCCCCTACGGGTTTCCTGTGCGCAAGTGCAAAGGATCCCATCAGTTAAATGTGCAGTAGTGGGATCCGGGAAGTCCTCATCACACAGCCTTCTCCAAAACTCCAGGCACAAAACTCGGAATAGACTAATTTTGACCTTAATGCCGAAAGACAATGTCGATGGAGAGAAGCTGCTATTAATTTTTGGCGCTATAAGTCACGGATGTGATCATACCAGCACTAATGCATCGGATGTCATCAGAACTCCAAAGTTAAACGTGATTAGAAGAGAGTAGTACTAGGATGGGTGACCTCTTGGGAAGTCCTCGTATTGCATTCAACTTTTTTTTTTTCCTTTCTCTGCGATCGGATTCCTGAGTGGGCTGCAGTTTCCTGTGGGGGAAGGGCAGCCCCTCCGGGTTTCTTGTGCGCAAGGGCAACGGATCGAAAACCCGCGGGTGAATGGCACTGGGAGAAGCTCCTATGGATTTTCGGCGCTACAAGTGATGAATGAGATCATACCAGCACTAATGCACCGGATCCCATCAGAACTCTGAAATTAAATGTGCTTCGGCGAGAGTAGTACTAGGTGGGAAGTCCTCGTGTTGCATTCATCTTTTTTTCTTTTCCTTTCTCTACGATCGGATTCCTGAGTTGGCTGAAGTTTGCGGCAGGGGCAGGGCAGCCCCTCTGGCTTTCCTGTGCGCAAGTGCAACGGATCCCATCAGTTGAATGTACTGTAGTGGGATAGGGAAGTCCTCAAACCACAGCCTTCTCCAAAATCCCGAGGCACAAAACTCGGAACAGACTAATTTCGACCTTAATGCCAAAAGAAAATGTCGACGGAGCTGAAAACCTGCGGGCAAATGGCATTGGAAGAAGCTCCTATGGATTTTTTGCGCCATTAGTGATGGATGCGATCATATCAGCACTAATGCACCGGATCCAATCAGAATTCCGTGGTTAAACATGCTTGGGGGAGAGTAGTACTAGGATGGGTGACCTCCTGGGAAGTCCTCGTGTTGCATTTAACTTTTTTTTTTCCTTTCTCTGCGATCGGATTCCTGAGTGGGCTGCAGTTTCCTTCGGGGGAAGGGCAGCCCCTCTGGGTTTCCTGTGCACAAGTGCAACGGATCCCATCAGTTAAATGTGCAGTAGTGGGATCCAGGAAGTCCTCATCACACAGCCTTCTCCAAAATTCTGGTCACAAAACTTGAAACAGACTAATTTTGACCTTAATGCCAAAAGAAATTGTCGACGGAGCCGAAAACCTGCGGGAAAATGGCATCGGAAGAAGCTCCTATGGATTTTTGGCGCTATAAGTGACGGATGCGATCATACCAGCACTAATGCACCGGATCCAAATAGAATTCCAAAGTTAAATGTGCTTGGGCGAGAGTAGTACTAGGATGGGTGGCCTCCTAGGAAGTCCTTGTGTTGCATTCAACTTTTTTTTTTTCCTTTCCCTGCGATCGGATTCCTGAGTTGGCTGCAGTTTCCTGCGGGGGCGGGGCAGCCCCTCCGGGTTTCCTGTGCGCAAGTGCAACGGATCCCATTAGTTAAATGTGCAGTAGTGGGATCCGGGTAGTCCTCATCACACAGCCTTCTCCAAAATTCCGGGCACAAAACTCGGAACAGACTAATTTTGACCTTAATGCCAAAAGAAAATGTTGACGGAGCCGAAATGCTGTGGGCAAATGACATTGGAAGAAGCTCCTATGGATTTTTGGCGCCATAAAGTGAGTAATGGATGTGATCATACCAGCACTAAATGCACCGGGATCCAATCAGAATTCCGAAGTTAAACGTGCTTGGGCGAGAGTAGTACTAGAATGGGTGACATCCTGGGAAGTCCTCGTGTTGCATTCAACTTTTTTTTTCTCCTTTCTCTGCGATCGGATTCCTGAGTGGGCTTTGAGTTTCCTGCGGGGGCAGGACAGCCCTCCCTGTTTCCTGTGCGCAAGCCTTGCAACGGATCCCATCAGTTAAATATGCAGTAGTGGGATCTGGGAAGTCCTCATCACACAGCCTTCTCCAAAAATTCCGGGCACAAAACTCGGAAGAGACTAATTTTGACCTTAATGCCAAAAGAAATTGTCGACGGAGCCGCAAAAACCTGCGGGCACAATGGCATTGGAAGAAGCTTCCTATGGATTTTTGGCGCCATAAGCGACGGATTTGACCATACCAGCACTAATGCAACGGATCCCATCAGAAACTCCGAAGTTAAACGTGCTTGGGCGAGAGTAGTATTAGGATGGGTGACCTCCTGGGAAGTCCTCGTGTTGCACTCCACTTTTTTTTTTTCCTTTCTCTGCGATCGGATTCCTGAGTGGGCTGCAGTTTCCTGCAGGGGCAGGGCAGCCCCTCCTGTTTCTGTGCGCAAGTGCAATGGGATCCCATCGGTTAAATGTGCAGTGGTGGGATCCGGGAAGTCCTCATCACACAACCTTCTCCAAAATTCCGGGCACAAAACTCGAAATAGACTAATTTTGAACTTAATGCCGAAAGACAATGTCGACGGAGCCGAAAACCTGCGGGCAAATGCATCGGAAGAGGCTCCTATGGATTTTCGGCGCCATAAGTGACGGATGCGATCATACCAGCACTAATGCACCGGATTGCGTTAGAACTATGAAGTTAAACGTGCTTGGGTGAGAGTAGTACTAGGATGGGTGAAGTTTGCTTTCTTTGCGATCGGATTCCTGAGTTGGCTGAAGTTTGCTGCGGGGGTAGGGCAGCCCCTCCGGCTTTCCTGTGCGCAAGTGCAACGGATCCCATCAGTGAAATGTGCAGTAGTGGGATCCGGGAAGTCCTCATCACACAGCCTTCTCCAAATTCCGGGCACAAAACTTGGAATAGACTAATTTTGACTTTAATGCCAAAAGAAAATGTCGATGGAGCTGAAAACCTGCGGGCGAATGGCAATGGAAGAAGCTCCTATGGATTTTCGGCGCTACAAGTGACGGATGTGATCATACCATCCCTAATGCACCGAATCCCATCAAAACTCCGAAGTTAAATGTGCTTGGGCGAGAGTAGTACTAGGATGGGTGACCTCCTGAGAAGTCCTCGTGTTGCATTCTGCATTCAACTTTTTTTTTTTTTCTCCTTTCTCTTGCAATCGGATTCCTGAGTGGGCTGCAGTTTGCTGTTGGGGCACAGCAGCCCTCTGGGTTTCCTGTGCACAAGTGCAACGGATCAAAAACCTGCAGGCAAATGGCACTGGGAGAAGCTCCTATGGATTTTCGGCGCTACAAGTGACGAATGAGATCATAACAGCACTAATGCACCGGATCCCATCAGAACTCTGAAGTTAAATGTGCTTCAGCGAGAGTAGTACTTGGTGGGAATGTCAACCGAGCCGAAAACCTGCTGAAGTGGGAGAGAGACGAAAGAATAGGTGAGTTTCGCAAGCAATGATGAACGGCAATCTTGGGGAAGCCTCGGAGGCACTAAAACAGCTGAATTTTGACCGGAGTGACAGGGCTAATGGAGAGCAGCTCGACTGGCAGCCCGATGGAGCTCAGATGGAGCGGTGATGGGACTTTTCGGTCCACGCACGTCAACAGTTGCAACAGTTTACATTCTCGGGGAGCCTGTGCACCACTCCTTCTTGGCTCCTTCTTCTGCCCGCGGGGAAATTCGATAGTTCCTGGTATGGCGGAACCGCGGGTGGAGCATCCCGGCCGTCTTGGTCTCTGCGAAGGAAATCTGCTGTGGGCGGACAGCACCGGGAGATGCTCCTGAGGATTTCCAGCACTGCGGGTGGCGGGTGTGATCATACCATCAATAATGCACCAGATCTCATTAGAACTTCAAAATTAAACGTGCTTGCGTGAGAGCAGTACTAGGATGTGGGACCACCTGGGAAGTCGTCATGTTGCATCCATCCTTCTTTTTACTTTCTTTGCATTGGGATTCCCAGGTCGGCTACAGTTTGCTGTGGGGGAGGGCAGCCCCTTCGGGTTTCCTATGCGCAAGTGCAACGGATTGAAAACCTGCGGGCGAATGGCACTGGGAGAAGCTCCTATGGATTTTCGGTGCTACAAGTGACGATTGAGATCATACCAGCACTAATGCATCGGATCCCATCAGAACTCTGAAATTAAATTGTGCTTCAGCGAGAGTAGTACTAGGTGGAAGTTCCTCATGTTGCATTCAACTGTTTTTTTTCCTTTCTCTGCGATTGGATTCTTGAGTGGGCTGCAGTTTCCTGCAGGGGCAGGGCAACCCCTCCGGGTTTCCTGTGCGCAAGTGCAATGGATCCCATCAGTTAAATGTGCTGTAGTGGGATCCAGGAAGTCCTCATCACACAGCCTTCTCCAAAATTCCAGGCACAAAACTTGGAACAAACTAATTTTGACCTTAATGCCAAAAGGTAATGTCGACGGAGCCGAAAATCTGTGGGCGAATGGCACTGGGAGAAGCTCCTATGGATTTTTGGCGCTATAGGAGATGGATGTGATCATACCAGCACTAATGCACCGGATCCCATCAGAATTGGCGCCAAAAACCTGCTGAAGTGGGAGAGAGACAAAGGAATGGGCGAGTTTTCGCAAGCAATGCTGAATGGCAATCTTGGGGGAGCCTTGGAGGCACTAAAACAGCCAAATTTTGACCTGAGTGACAGGGCCAATGGAGAGCAGCTCAACTGGCAGCCCGATGGAGCTTGGATCGAGCAGTGATGGGACTCTTCGGTCCACACGTGTCAGAAGTTGCAAAGGTTTATGTTCTCAGGGGGCTGTACGCCACTCCTTCTCATCTGCTTCTTCCCTCCACGGGGAAATTCGACCTTTCTTGGGACGGCGGAACCAAGGGAGGATCTTCCAGGCCGTCCTAGGCTCTACGAAGGAAATCTGCTGCAGGCGAATGGCACTGGGAGAAGCTCGTATGGATTTTCGGCGCTACAAGTGACAGATTTGATCATACCAGCACTAATGCACCGGATTCCATCAGAACTTTGAAGTTAAATGAGCTTGGGCAAGAGTAGTACTAGGATGGGTGACCTCTTGGGTAGTCTTCGTGTTGCATTCATCCTTTGTTTTTTCCTTTTTCTGCAATCGGATTCCAGAGTTGGCTGCAGCTTGCCGACGGGGTGGGGCACCCCTCCAGGTTTCCTGTGCGCAAGTGCAACAGATCCCATCTAGGTAGTCTTCATGTTGCATTCATCTTTTTTTTTTTTTTCCTTTTTCTGCGATCAGATTCCTGAGTTGGCTGCATTTTGATGGCGGGGCAGGGCAGCCCCTCTGGGTTTCCTGTGCACAAGTGCAACAGATCCCATCAGTTAAATGCGCAGTACTGGGATCCGGGAAGTCCTCATCATGCACCCTTCTCCAAAATTCTGGGCACGGAACTCGGAACAGACTAATTTTGACCTGAAGGCCAAACGACAATGTCGACGGAGTCGAAAACCTGCTGAAGTGGGAGAGAGATGAAAGAACGGGCGAGTTTTTTTTGCAAAACAATGCTGAATGGCAATTTTGGGGAAGCCTCAGAGGCACTAAAACAGCCGAATTTTGACCCAAGTGACAGGGCCAATGGAGTGCAGCTCGACTGGTAGCCCGATGAAGCTCGGATCAAGTGGTGATGGGACTTTTCGGTCCACGCGGGTCAAAAGTTGCGACAGTTTACGTTCACGGGGGGCTGTGCGCCTCTCCTTCTTGGCTCCTTCTTCTGTCCGCGGGGAAATTTGATAGTTCCTGGGACGGCGGAACCGCGGGAGGAGCTTCCGGGCCATCTCAAGCTCCGTGAAGGAAATCTGCAGCGGGCGGACGGCACCGGGAGAAGCTCCTGAGGATTTCCAGCACTGCGTGTGGCAGGTGCGATCATACGATCAATAATGCACTGGATCTCATCAGAACTCCGAAGTTAAACGTGGTTGTGCGATAGTAGTACTAGGATGTGTGACCACCTGGGAAGTCCTCATGTTGCATTCATCCTTCTTTTTACTTTCTTTCCATTCGGAATCCCTAGTCAGTGTCTGTTTGCTGCAAGCGGAGGGTAGTCCCTCGGGGTTTCCTGCCCGCAAGTGCAAGGGATCCCATCAGTTGAACGCAAAGTACTGGGATCCGGGAAGTCCTCGTCTCGGACCCTTCACCAAAATTCCGGGCACCGAACTTGGAACGGACTAATTTTCCCCTGAATGCCAAATGACAATGTCGACAGAGCCCAAAACTTGCTGAAGCGAGAGAGTGATGAAAGAACGGGCGAGATTTCATAAACAATGCTTAATGGCAATCTTGGGGAAGCCCCGGAAGCACTGAAATACCTGAATTTTGGCCCGAGCGATGGGGCCAATGGAGAGCAGCTCGACTAGCAGCATTATGGAGCTTGGATCAAGCGGTGAGGGGACTCTTCGGTCCACATGCGTCAAAAGTTGTGATGGTTTACGTTCTCAAGGGGCTGTGCGCCACTCCTTCTCATCTCCTTCTTCCACCCACTGGGAAATTTGACTGTTCCTGGGACGGCGGAACCGAGGGAGGATCCTCCAGGCCATCCTGGGCTCCGCGACAGAAATCTTCTGCGGGCGAATGGTGCCAGGAGAAGTTCCTATGGATGTTTGGCACTATAAGTAATGAATGCCATCATACCAGCACTAATACTCTGGATCCCATGAGAACTCTGAAGTTAAACGTGCTTGTGCGAGAGTAGTACTAGAATGGGTGACCTCTTTGGAAGTTCTCGTGTTATATTCAACTTTTTTTTTTTCCTTTCTCTGCGATCGGATTCCTAAGTGGGCTGCAGTTTGCTGTGGAGGCAGGGCAGCCCCTCTGTGTTTCCTGTGTGCAAGTGCAACGGATCGAAAACCTGTGGGTGAATGGCAGTGGGAGAAGCTCCTATGGATTTTCGGCTTTACAAGTGACCAATGCAATCATACCAGCACTAATGCACTGGATCCCATCAGAACTTTGAAGTTAAACGTGCTTGGGCGAGAGTAGTACTAGGTGGGAAGTCCTCGTGTTGCATTCATCTTTTTTTTATCCTTTCTCTGCAATCAGATTCCTGAGTTGGCTGCAATTTGCTGCGGGGGCAGGGCAGCCCCTCCGGGTTTCCTGTGCGCAAGTGCAATGGATCCCATCAGTTAAATGTAAAGTAGTGGGATCCGGGAAGTCCTCATCACACAGCCTTCTCGAAAATTCCAGGTACAAAACTCAGAACAGACTAATTTTGACCTTAATGCCAAAAGAAAATGTCGACGGAGCCAAAAACCTGCAGGCGAATGGCACTGCAAGAAGCTCCTATGGATTTTTGGCACTATAAGTGACGGATGCAATCATACCAGCACTAATGCACCGGATCCCATCATAACTCTGAAGTTAAACGTGCTTGGGCGAGAGTAATACTAGGATGGGTGACCTCCTGGGAAGTCCTTGTGTTGCATTCTGCATTCAACTTTTTTTTTTTCTCCTTTCCCTGTGATTGGATTCCTGAGTGGGCTGCAGTTTGCTGTGGGGGCACGGCAGCCCCTCCGGGTTTCCTGTGCGCAAGTGCAACGGATCAAAAATCTGCGGGCGAATGGCACTGGGAGAAGCTCCTATGGATTTTCGGCATTACAAATGACGAATGCAATCATAACAGCACTAATGCACCAGATCCCATCAGAACTCTGAAGTTAAATGCGCTGGGCAACAGTAGTACTAGGTGGGAAGTCCTCGTGTTGCACTCATCGTTTTTTTTTTCCTTTCTCTGCGATCAGATTCCAGAGTTGGCTGAAGTTTGCTGCGGGGGCAGGCCAGCCCCTCCCGGTTTCCTGTGCGCAAGTGCAACGGATTCCATCAGTTAAATGTGCAGTAGTGGGACCGGGAAGTTCTCATCACACACCCTTCTCCAAAATTCTGGGCAGAAAACTCGGAATAGACTAATTTTGACCTTATTGCCAAAAGAAAATGTCGACGGAGCCAAAAACCTGTGGGTGAATGGCACTGGAAGAAGCTCCTATGGATTTTCGGTGCTATAAGTGACGGATGCGATCATACCAGCACTAATGCACTGGATCCCATCAGAACTCCGAAGTTAAACGTGCTTGGGCGAGAGTAGTACTAGGATAGGCGACCTCCTGGGAAGTCCTCGTGTTGCATTCTGCATTCAACTTCTTTTTTTTCTCCTTTCCCTGCGATGGGATTCCTGAGTGGGCTGCAGTTTGCTGTGGGGGCACGGCAGCCCCTCCAGGTTTCCTGTGCGCAAGTGCAACGGATCAAAAACCTGCGGGCGAATGGCACTGGGAGAAGCTCCTATGGATTTTCGGCGTTACAAGTGACGAATGCGATCATACCAGCACTAATGCATCGGATCCCATCAGAACTCTGAAGTTAAACGCGCTGGAGCGACAGTAGTACTAGGTGGGAAGTCTTCGTGTTGCATTCATCTGTTTTTTTTCCTTGGTCTGCAATCGGATTCCTGAGTTGGCTGAAGTTTGCTGCGGGGGCAGGACAGCCCCTCCGGGTTTCCTGTGCGCAAGTGCAACGGATCCCATCAGTTAAATGTGCAGTAGTGGGATCCGGGAACTCCTCATCACACAGCCTTCTCCAAAATTCCAGGCACAAAACTCGGAATAGACTAATTTTGACCTTAATGCTAAAAGAAAATGTCGACGGAGCCGAAAACCTGTGGGCGAATGGCAATGGAAGAAGCTCCTATGGATTTTCGGCGCTACAAGTGACGGATGCGATCATACTAGCACTAATGCACCGGATCCCATCAGAACTCCGAAGTTAAATGTGCTTGGGCAAGAGTAGTATTAGGATGGGTGACCTCCTGGGAAGTTTTCGTGTTGCATTCTGCATTCAACTTTTTTTTTTTCTCCTTTCTCTGCAATCGGATTCCTGAGTGGGCTGCAGTTTGCTGTGGGGGCACAGCAGCCCCTCTGGGTTTCCTGTGCGCAAGTGCAACGGATCAAAAACCTGCGGGCAAATGGCACTGGGAGAAGCTCCTATGGATTTTTGGCGCTACAAGTGACGAATGAGATCATAACAGCACTAATGCACCGGATCCCATCAGAACTCTGAAGTTAAATGTGCTTCAGCGAGAGTAGTACTTGGTGGGAATGTCGACCGAGCCGAAAACCTGCTGAAGTGGGAGAGAGACGAAAGAATAGGTGAGTTTTCGCAAGCAATGATGAACGGCAATCTTGGGGAAGCCTCGGAGGCACTAAAACAGCTGAAATTTGACCGGAGTGACAAGGGCTAATGGAGAGCAGCTTGACTGGCAGCCCAATGGAGCTCAGATCGATCGGTGATGGGACTTTTTGGTCCACGCACGTCAACAGTTGCAATGGTTTACATTCTCAGGGAGCCTGTGCACCACTCCTTCTTGGCTCCTTCTTCTGCCCGCGGGGAAATTCGATAGTTCCTGGTATGGCGGAACCGCGGGTGGAGCATCCCGGCCGTCTCGTTCTCTGCGAAGGAAATCTGCTGTGGGCTGACAGCACCGGGAGATGCTCCTGAGGATTTCCAGCGCTGCGGGTGGCAGGTGCGATCATACCATCAATAATGCACCGGATCTCATCAGAACTTCAAAATTAAACGTGCTTGCGTGAGAGTAGTACTAGGATGTGGGACCACCTGGGAAGTCGTCATGTTGCATCCATCCTTCTTTTTACTTTCTTTGCATTGGGATTCCCGGGTCGGCTACAGTTTGCTGTGGGGGGACGGTAACCCCTCGAGGTTTCCTACGTGCAAGTGCAAGGGATCCCATCAGTTAAACGCGCAGTACTGATCGGGGAAGTCCTTGTCTCGGACCCTTCACAAAAATTCCGGGCACGGAACTTGGAATGGATGAATTCACGTGAATGCCGAATGACAATGTCAACAGAGCCCAAAACCTGCTGAAGCGGGAGAGTGATGAAAGAACAGCTGAGATTTCGCAAGGAATGCTTAATGGCAATCTTGGGGAAGCCTCGGAGGCACTGAAACAGCCGAATTTTGACCCCAGCAATGGGGCCAGTGGAGAGCAGCTCGACTGGCAGCCCAATGGAGCTTGGATCGAGTGGTGACGGGACTCTTCGGTCCACGCGCGTCAAAAGTTGCGACAGTTCACGTTCTCGGAGGGCTGTGCTCCACTCCTTCTCGTCTCCTTCTTCCGCCCACGGGGAAATTCGACCGTTCCTGGGACGGCGGAATCGAGGGAGGATCTTCCAGGCCGTCCTAGGCTCCACGAAGGAAATCTGCTGCAGGCGAATGGCACTGGGAGAAGCTCCTATGGATTTTCGGCGCTATAAGTGATGGATGCGATCATACTAGCACTAATGCACCGGATCCCATTGAAACTCCGAAGTTAAACGTATTTTAGTGAGAGTAGTACTAGGATGGGTGACCTCCTGGAAAGTCCTCGTGTTGCATTCATCTTTTCTTTTTCCTTTCTCTGCGATCAGATTCCTGAGTTAGCTTCAGTTTGCTGCTTGGGCAGGGCAGCCCCTCTGGGTTTCCTGTGCGCAAGTGCAACGGATCTCATCAGTTAAATGTGCTGTAGTGGGATCCTGGGAAGTCCTCATCACACACCCTTCTCCAAAATTCCGGGCACAAAACTCAGAATAGACTAATTTTGACCTTAATGCCAAAAGGCAATGTCGACGGAGCCGAAAACCTGCAGGCGAATGGCACTGGGAGAAGCTCCTATGGATTTTCGGCGCTATAGGTGATGGATGTGATCATACCAGCACTAATGCACCGGATTCCATCAGAACTTCGAATTTAAACATGCTTGGGCGAAAGTAATACTAGGATGGGTGACCTCCTGGGAAGTCCTCGTGTTGCATTCATCTTTTCTTTTTTCTTTTCTCTGTGATCGGAATCCTGAGTTGGCTGCAGTTTGCTGCGGGGGCAGGGCAGCCCCTCCAGGTTTCCTGTGCGCAAGAGCAACGGATCCCATCAGTTAAATGTGCAGTAGTGGGATCCGGGAAGTCCTCATCACACAGCCTTCTCCAAAATTCCGGGCACAAAACTGGGAACAGACTAATTTTGACCTTAATGCCAAAAGGCAATGTCGACGGAGCCGAAAACCTGCAGGCGAATGGCACTGGGAGAAGCTCCTATGGATTTTTGGTGCTACAAGTGAAGGACGCAATCATACCAGCACTAATGCATCGGATCCCATCAGAACTTTGAAGTTAAACGTGCTTGGACAAGAATCGTACTAGGATGGGTGACATGCTTGGACAAGAATACTACTAGGATGGGTGACCTCCTGGGAAGTCTTCATGTTGTACTTATCTTTTTTTTTTCCTTTCTCTGCAATCGGATTCCTGAGTTGGCTGCAGTTTGCTGCGGGGGCAGGGCAGCCCCTCCGGGTGTCCTGTGCGCAAGTGCAACGGATCCCATCAGTTAAATGTGCAGTAGTGGGATCCGGGAAGTCCTCATCACACACCCTTCTCCAAAATTTCGGGCACAAAACTCGGAACAGACTAATTTTGACCTTAATGCCAAAAGGCAATGTCTACGGAGCCGAAAATCTGTGGGCGAATGGCACTGGGAGAAGCTCCTATGGATTTTTGGCGCTATAGGTGATGGATGTGATCACACCAGCAGTAATGCACTGGATCCCATCAGAATTCTGAAGTCAAACGTACTTGGGCGAGAGTAGTACTAGGATGGGTGACCTCCTGGGAAGTCCTTGTTTTGCATTCATCTATTTTTTTTCCTTTCTCTGCGATCGGATTCCTGAGTTGGCTGCAGTTTGCTGCAGGGGCAGGGCAGCCCCTCCGGGTTTCCTGTGCGCAAGTGCAACGGATCCCATCAGTTAAATGTGCAGTAGTGGGATCCAGGAAGTCCTCATCACACACCCTTCTCCAAAATTCTAGGTACAATACTCGAAACAGACTAATTTTGACTTTAATGCCAAAAGGCAATGTGGATGGAGCCAAAAATCTGTGGGCGAATGGCACTAGGGGAAGCTCCTATGGATTTTTGGCGCTATAGGTGGTGGATGTGAACATACCATCACTGATGCACCGGATCCCATTAGAACTCCGAAGTTAAACGTGTTTGGGTGAGAGTAGTACTAGGATGGGTGACTTTTTGGGAAGTCCTTGTTTTGCATTCATCTTTTTTTTTCCCTTTCTCTGCGATCGGATTCCTGAGTTGGCTGCAGTTTGCTTCTGGGGCAGGGTAGCCCCTCTGGGTTTCCTGTGCACAAGTGCAACAGATCCCATCAGTTAAATATGCAGTAGTGGGATCCGGGAAGTCCTCATCACACACCCTCCTCGAAAATTCCCGGCCCAAAACTTGGAACAAACTAATTTTGACGTTAATGCCAAGAGACAAAAGGCAATGTCGACGGAGCCGAAAATCTGCGGGCGAATGGCACTGGGAGAAGCTCCTATGGATTTTTGGCGCTATAGGAGATGGATGTGATCATACCAGCACTAATGCACTGGATCCCATCAGAATTCTGAAGTCAAACGTACTTGGGCGAGAGTAGTACTAGGATGGGTGACCTCCTGGGATGTCCTTGTTTTGCATTCATCTTTTTTTTTTCCTTTCTCTGCGATCAGATTCCTGAGTTCGCTGCAGTTTGCTGCGGGGGCAGGGCAGCCCCTCTGGGTTTCCTGTGCTCAAGTGCAATGGATCCCATCAGTTAAATGTGCAGTACTGGGATCCGGGAAGTCCTCATCACACACCCTTCTTGAAAATTCCAGGCCCAAAACTCGGGACAGACTAATTTTGACGTTAATGCCAAGAGACAAAAGGCAATGTCGATGGAGCCAAAAATCTGCGGGCGAATGGCACTGGGAGAAGCTCCTATGGATTTTTGGCGCTATAGGAGATGGATGTGATCATACCAGCACTAATGCACTGGATCCCATCAGAATTCTGAAGTCAAACGTACTTGGGCGAGAGTAGTACTAGGATGGGTGACCTCCTGGGATGTCCTTGTTTTGCATTCATCTTTTTCTTTTCCTTTCTCTGCGATCAGATTCCTGAGTTCGCTGCAGTTTGCTGCGGGGGCAGGGCAGCCCCTCTGGGTTTCCTGTGCTCAAGTGCAACGGATCCCATCAGTTAAATGTGCAGTACTGGGATCCGGGAAGTCCTCATCACACACCCTTCTTGAAAATTCCAGGCCCAAAACTCGGAACAGACTAATTTTGACGTTAATGCCAAGAGACAAAAGGCAATGTCGACGGAGCCAAAAATCTGCGGGCGAATGGCACTGGGAGAAGCTCCTATGGATTTTTGGCGCTATAGGTGATGGATGTGATCATACCAGCACTAATGCACTGGATCCCATAAGAATTCTGAAGTCAAACGTACTTGGGCGAGAGTAGTACTAGGATGGGTGACCTCCTGGGATGTCCTTGTTTTGCATTCATCTTTTTTTTTTTTTCCTTTCTCTGTGATCAGATTCCTGAGTTCGCTGCAGTTTGGTGTGGGGGCAGGGCAGCCCCTCTGGGTTTCCTGTGTGCAAGTGCAATGGATCCCATCAGTTAAATGTACAGTACTGGGATCCGGGAAGTCCTTGTCACACACCCTTCTCCAAAATTCCGGGCACAGAACTCAGACTAGACTAATTTTGACCTTAATGCCAAAAGTCAATGTCAATGGAGCCAAAAACCTGCTGAAGTGGGAGAGAGATGAAAGAATGGGCGAGTTTTTGCAAGCAATGCTGAACGGCAATCTTGGGGGAGCCTCGGAGGCACTAAAACAGCCGAATTTTGACCTGAGTGACAGGGCCAATGGAGAGCAGCTCGACTGGCAGCCCGATGGAGCTTGGATCGAGCAGTGATGGGACACTTCGGTCCACGCGTGTCAGAAGTTGCAAAGGTTTATGTTCTCAGGGGGCTGTGCGCCACTCCTTCTCATCTGCTTCTTCCGTCCACGGGGAAATTCGACCGTTCTTGGGACGGCAGAACCGAGGGAAGATCTTCCAGGCCGTCCTAGGCTCCACGAAGGAAATCTGCTGCAGGCGAATGGCACTGGGTGAAGCTCGTATGGATTTTCGGCGCTACAAGTGACAGATTTGATCATACCAGCATTAATGCACCAGATCCCATCAGAACTTTGAAGTTAAACGTGCTTGGGCAAGAGTAGTACTAGGATGGGGTGGGGCAGCTTGCCACTGGGGCCCATTCATCCTTTTTTTTTTTCCTTTTTCTGCAATCGGATTCCTGAGTTGGCTGCAGTTTGCTGCCGGGGTGGGGCGGCGCCTCCGGGTTTCCTGTGCGCAAGTGCAACAGATCCCATTTAGGTAGTCTTCGTGTTGCATTCATCTTTTTTTTATCCTTTTTCTGCGATCGGATTCCTGAGTTGGCTGCAGTTTGCTGCGGAGGCAGGGCAGCCCCTCCGGGTTTCCTGTGCACAAGTGCAACAGATCCCATCAGTTAAATGTGCAGCAGTGGGATCCGGGAAGTCCTCATCACACGCCCTTCTCCAAAATTCCAGGCACAAAACTCAGAACAGACTAATGTTGACCTTAATGCCAAAAGACAATGTCGACGGAGCCGAAAACCTGCTGAAGTGGGACAGAGACAAAAGAATGGGTGAGTTTTTGCAAGCAAGCAATGCTGAACGGCAATCTTGGGGAAGCCTCAGAGGCACTAAAACAGCCAAAATTTGACCTGAGTGACAGGGCCAATGGAGAGCAGCTCAACTGGTAGCCCGTTGGAGCTTGGATCGAGCGGTGACGGGACTCTTCGGTCCACGCGTGTCAAAAGTTGCAAAGGTTTATGTTCTCAGGGGGCTGTGCACCACTCCTTCTCGGCTCCTTCTTCTGCCCACGGGGAAATTCAACCGTTCTTGGGACGGCAGAACCGAGGGAGGATCTTCCAGGCCATCCTGGGCTCCGTGAAGGAAATCTGCTGCGGGCAAATGGCACAGGGAGAATCTCCTGTGGATTTTTGGCACAACAAGTGGCAGATGCAATCATACAAGCACTAATCCACCGGATCTCATTTAAAACTCCAAAGTTAAATGTGCTTGGGCGAGAGTAGTACTAGGATGGGTGACCTGTTGGGAAGTCCTTGTGTTGCATTCATCTTTTTTTTATTTCTTTCTCTGTGATCGGATTCTTGGGTTGGCTGCAGTTTGCTGCGGGGGCAAGGCTGCTCCTCAGGGTTTCCTGTGCGCAAGTGCAACAGATCCCATCAGTTAAATGCGTAGTACTGGCATCTGCGAAGTGCTCATCACGCACCCTTCTCCAAAATTCAGAGCACAGAACTTGGAACAGATTAATTTTGACCTGAATGCCAAACGACAATGTCGACGGAGCTGAAAACCTGCTGAAGTGGGAGAGAGACAAAAGAACAGGCGAGTTTTCGCAAGCAATGCTGAACGGCAATCTTGGGGAAGCCTCAGTGGCACTAAAACAGCTGAATTTTGACCCGAGTGACTGGGCCAATGGTGGGCAGCTCGACTGGCTGCCCGATGGAACTTGGATCAAGTGGTGACGGGACTTTTCGGTCCACGCGTGTCAAAAGTTGCGACGGTTTATGTTCTTGGGGGGATGTGCACCACTCCCTCTTGGCTCCTTCTTCCACCCGTGAGGAAATTCCATAGTTCCTGGGATGGCGGAACTGCGGGTGGAGCATCGGGGCCATCTCGGGGTCGGCGAAGGAAATCTGCTGCGGGCAGACGGCACCGGGAGAAGCTCCTGAGGATTTCCAGTGCTGCAGGTGGTGGGTGTGATCGTACCATCAATAATGCACCGGATCTCATTAGAACTCTGAAGTTAAACGTGCTTGTGCAAGAGTAGTACTACGATGTGTGACCACCTGGGAAGTCCTCATGTTGCATCCATCCTTCTTTTTACTTTCATTGCGTTCGGATTCTCGGCTCAGCTGCAGTTTGCTGCAGGGGGAGGGCAGCCCTTTGTGGTTTCCTGCCTGCAAGTGCAACCGATCCCATCAATTAAACACATAGTACTGGGTTCTGGAAAGTCCTCGTCACGGGACTCAAAACGGACGAATTATGACCAGAATGCCGAATGACAATGTCAACGGAGCCGAAAACCTGCTGAAGCGGGAGAGAGATGAATGAACGGGCGAGTTTTCGCAAGCAATGCTGAACCGGCAATCTTCGGGGAGCCTTGGAAGCACCCAAACAGCCGAATTTTGACCTGAGTGAAGGGGCCAATGGAGTAGGAGCGAGCTTTCCATCGGTGACGGGATTCATGGGTCCACGCGTGTCAAAAGTTGCGACGGTTTATGTTCTCGGGGGGCTGTGTGCCACTCCCTCTTGGCTCCTTCTTCTGCCCGCAAGGAAATTCGATAGTTCCTGGGACAGTGGAACCGAGGGAGGATCTTCCAGGTCGTCTCAGGCTCCACGAAGGAAATGTTTGGGCGAATGGCACTGGGAGAAGCTCCTATGGATTTTCGGTGCTACAAGTGACGGATGCGATCATACCAACACTAATGCACTGGATCCCATCAGAACTACAAAGTTAAACATGTTTGTGCGAGACTAGTACTAGGATGGGTGACCTCCTAGGAAGTCCTCATGTTGCATTCAACTTTTTTATTCTTCATTTCTCTGTGCTCGGATTCCCGGGTCGGCAGCAGTTTGCTGCGGGGACATGGCAGCACCTCGGGGCTTCCTGCAAACAAGTGCAATGGATCCCATGAGTCAAACATGCAGTACTGCATTTCTCTGTGCTTGGATTCCCGGGTTGGCGGCAGTTTGCTGCGGGGGCAGGGCACCCCCTCGAGGCTTCCTGCATGCAAGTGCAATGGATCCCATCAGTCAAACATGCAGTACTGGGATCTGAGAAGTCCTCGTCTCACACCCTTCACCAAAATTCTGGGCAGGGAACTCAGAACGGAGCCCAGAATGCCGAAGGACAATGTCGACGGAGCCCAAAACCTGCTGAAGCAGGAGAGAGACGAAAGAACAGGTGAGTTTCTACAAACAATGCTGAACGGCAATCTTGGGGAAGCCTTGGAAGCAGTGAAAAAGCCGAATTTTGTCCTGAGCGACGGGGCCAATGGGGCACAGCTTGACTGGCTGCCTGATGGAGCTCAGAACAAGCTTCCGGCTATGCAGCTGGTGGGTGCAATCATACCAGCACTAATGCACAGGATCCCATCAGAACTCTGAAGTTAAACATGCTTGGGAAAGAGTAGTACTAGGATGGGTGACCTCCTGGGAAGTCCTGGTGTTGCATCTATCGTCTATCATTTCTTTTCCTTTCTCTGTGCTCGGATTCCTGAGTCAGCGGCAGTTTTCTGTGGGGGGAGGGGAGCCCCTCGGGGTTTCTTGCACGCAAGTAAAACGGATCCCATCAGTTAAACACGCAGTACTGGGATCCAGGAAGTCCTCGTCTTGCACCCTTGTCCTAAATTCCAGGCACGGAACTTGGAACGGATGAATTTTGACCAGAATGCCGAACGACAATGTCGAGGGAGCCCAAAACCCGCTGAAGCGGGAGAGAGATGAAAGAACGGGCGAGTTTTCGCAAACAATGCTAAACGGCAATCTTGGGGAAGCCTTGGAATCACTGAAACAGCTGAATTTTGACCTGAGCGACGGGGCCAATGGAGCTCGGAACGAGCTTTCTATCGAGCGGTGACAGGACTCGTGGGTCTACGTGCATCAAATGTTACCAAGGTTTACATTCTGAGGGGGCTCTGCATCTCTCCTTCTCGGCTCCTTCTTCTGCCTGCGGGGAAATTCGACTGTTCCTGGGACGGCGGAACCGCGGGAGGAGCTTCCAGGCCATCTCGGGCTCCGTGAAGGAAATCTGTAGTGGGTGGATGGCACCGGGAGAAGCTCCTGAGGATTTCCAGCGCTGCCGGTGACGAGTGCAATCATACCATCAATAATGCACTGGATCTCATCAGAACTCCGAAGTTAAACGTGCTTGCACGAGAGTAGTACTAGGATGTGTGACCACCTGGGAAGTCCTCATGTTGAATCCATCCTTCTTTTTACTTTCTTTGCATTCGGATTCCTGGGGCAGTGGACCTCTCCTTCTCAGCTACTTCTTCCACCGGCGGGGAAATTCGACCGTTCCCGGGATGGCAAAACCATGGGAGGAGCTTTCAGGCCGTCTTGGGCTCTGCGAAGGAAATCTGCTGCAGGCGGATGGCACCGGGAGAAGTTCCTGGGGATTTCTGGCGCTACGAGTGGCAGGTGTGATCATACCAGCACTAGTGCACCGGATCTCATTAGAACACCGAAGTGAAACGTGCTTGGGTGAGAGTAGTACGAGGAAGGGTGACCTCTAGGGAAGTCATCGTGTTCCACCCCTCCTTCTTTTTCCTTTTTCTGCATTCGGATTCCTGGGTCAGCGGCAGTTTGCTGCGGGGGGAGGGCAGCCCCACGGGGTTTTCTGCGTGCAAGAGCAATGGATCCCATCAGTTAAATGTGCAGTACTGGGATCCGGGAAGTCCTCGTCTCGCACCCTTCTCCTAAATTTCGGGCACAAAACTTGGAATGGACGAATTTTGACCAGAATGCCGAACGACAATGTCGACGGAGCCCAGAACATGCTGAAGCAGGAGAGAGATGAAAGAATGGGCTAGTTTTTGCAAACAATGCTGAACGGCAATCTTGGGGAAGCCTTGGAAGCATTGAAGCAACCCAATTTTGACCCGAGCAACGGGGCCAATGGAGCTCGGAACGAGGTTTGCATCGAGCAGCGATGGGACTCATGGATCCGGGCACATCAAAAGTTATGACGGTTTATGTTCTCGGGGGGCTGTGCGCCTCTCCCTCTCGGCTCTTTCTTCTGTCTGCAGGGAAATTTGACTGTTCCTGGGACAACGGAACCGCGGAAGGAGCTCCCGGGCTCCTGCAAAGGAAATCTCCTGCAGACGGACAGCGCCAGGAGAAGCTCCTGGGAATTTCTGATGCTAAGGGTGGTGGGTGCAATCATACCAGCACTAATGCACTGGATCCTATAGGAACTTCGAAGTTATAAGTGCTTGGGCGAAGGTAGTGCTAGGATGGGTGACCTCATTGGAAGTCCTCGTGTTGCACATCTCCATCTTTCCATTGGTTAAATGCATAGTACTGGGATCCAGGAAGTCCTTGTCTCACACCTTTCTCCTAAATTCTTGGGACGAAACTTGGGACGGATGAATTTTGACCGGAATGCCAAGCGACAAAGTTGACAGAGCCCAAAACCTGCTGAAATGGAAGAGAGATGAAAGAACAGGGGAATTTTTGCAAACAATGCCAGATGGCAATCTTGGGGAAGTCTCAAAAGCACTAAAACAGCCAAATTTTAACCCAAGTGATAGGGCCAATGGAGCTAGGAACGAGCCTTCCATCGAGTGGTGACGGGACTCGTGGGTCCACGTTGTCACTGACTTGGCCTTGATCAACCAACGACCCGCACGGTACTAGCAATTCACTTGACTCAAATGCTAGTTCAGCCTTCTCCGAGAGCTAGAATGCTACTAGCGGAAGATAGAAAAGAAGCACACAAAGTAGACAAGAGATATGGAGAACTTGGAGAATGTAACTACACTATTGCTTGGATTGTTCTTGGATGCTTTACAAGTGAGGTCCCTAAGGCTATATATAGTTGTCCACCTCCTCAACGGAGGGTCAAGATCTATTTAATCTAACGGTCCCTATCCTCCTTCTAGAGTATTCTACCTAACTCTATGTTCTTCAAGAGATAAAAGAGTTATCTACAAGATTCTAGAGGCTTCCACCTAATTCTGGAATTTTGGGGTGGTGGCTAGAATAAGCCTCTTTAAATAGTTCAAATTTGGGCAGAATCACGCGGCGCATGACATTCTCCCCCACTCAATCTGGTGACGCCCTCGTCGCGTCCCTCTTGTATTTCTTGATCACATCCACGTTGTTCCATAAAGTTAGCTCGTGTTCCCAACTTGCCTTGCTATCAGGCAACCCCTTCCATTTAACAAAGTACTGAACATAACTTGGATGGGTGCCTCTCCTTGGAATGACACGATGCGCCAATATTTCTTCCACGTCATGATCCGGCATGGTTGTTATGGCCATAGGGGCCCTCTTTGACTTGCCCCGACTCGGCTCCTCCTCATCAGGATGGTAAGGCTTTAGCAAGCTTATGTGGGATACTGGATGCATCTCGAGGTGTGATGGTAAAGTTAATCGGTAGGCTAGCTTGCCAATCCTTTTCTCTACTGGGAAGGGTCCCTCATAGCGCCTTACTAGACCCTTATGCACCTTGGCAAACCTTCGGGTTTGATGGGGAAGGAGTTTCACCATCACCAAATCTCCTTCCTCAAATTCCAAGTGTCTCCTCTTGGCATCGGCCAATTTCTTCATTCGCTTGGTAGCCTTAGCCAAGTGTGCCCGTGCCATGTCGGACTTCTCATGCCAACCCTTGGCAAACTTGAATGCAGCAGGACTAGGCCCTCTGTAGCCAACCGCCAATGTGTGTGGAGTCAATGGTTGTAGTCCCGTGGCCACCTCGAACGAACTCGTCCCAGTCGACTCGCTTTTTTGTAGGTTGTATGAGAATTGGGCTATGTCAAGCAACTTAGCCCAATCACTCTGGTTGGCACTTACATAATGCCTTAAGAACAGCTCCAACAAGGCATTCACCCTCTCTATTTGGCCGTCAGTTTGGGGATGAAAGCTTCTGGAGAAGTTGAGCTCCATCCCATCAACTTGAATAGCTCCATCCAGAATCTCCTGGTGAAGCGAGTGTCTCTATCACTGATAATCGTCTTCGGGATGCCCCAATACTTCACCACATACTTGAAAATAGGTGTGCTGCATCTTCAGCTGTGAACTTTGAGGGTACGGGGATGAACACACCATAATTGCTAAACCTGTCTACCACGACCATGATGTTGGCGCATCCATCCGACTTCGGTAGACATGTGATAAAATCCATCAAAACACTTTCCCATGGTCTCTCCGGAAGAGGTAGGGCTCCAGCAATCCTGATGGTTGGTGTTGCTCCACCTTGTCTTGTTGGCATACAAGACAAGTCTTCACGTAGAGCTCAACGTCATCCTGCATTTGTGGCCAATAATATGCTCGCTCTACAAGTGCCAATGTGTGACGCATACCCAGATGTCCTGCCCATTTTGAGTCATGGCACTCCTTGATAATTGCCTTCCTCAATCCATGCCACTTTGGCACATAAACTCTATTGCCTTTGGTAGTGAGTAACCCATCTTCAAGCCAAAACCAGCGTGTCTTCCCACTACTTGCCAATTCCTTCAAACTCTTGGCTTGTGGGTCATGCTCCAATCCCTCCTTCACTTGTTCTACCAAAGGGAAGTTTGGACTTGTGATGGCAGCTAGTTCGGCCTTTCTACTCAATGCATCGGCCACCAAATTAGCCTTGCCCGGCTTATACTCCATCACAAAGTCGAATTCTGCCAAGAACGCTTGCCACCTCACTTGTTTTGGCGTCAACTTCTTCTGATTGAGGAAGTAACTTGTGGCAATGTTGTCCGTCTTCACAACGAACTTGGACCCCAACAAGTAATGCCTCCAAGTTCGTAGGCAATGCACCACTGCAGTCATGTCCTTCTCATGGACTGTGTAACGGTGCTCGATTTCATTCAACTTGCGGCTCTCATATGCAATGGGATGCCCCTCTTGCATTAACACACCACCAATTGCAAAATCTGAAGCATCGGTCTATACCTCATATGGTTTGGTGTGGTCGGGAAGAGCCAACACTGGCTCATCAGCTACTGCTTGCTTGAGCACTTCAAATGCTCTTTGGCATTTGGCATCCCAACTCCATGTTCGATTCTTTTTCAACAAATCAGTGAGTGGAGTGGCAATAGAGGAGTAGCCCTTTATAAATCTTCTGTAATAATTGACGAGGCCTAAGAAGGATTGTACCTCAGTCACCTTCTTTGGTGGCTCCCAGTTATGGATGGCTTGCACCTTGGACTTGTCCAATCGTAGTTTGCCTCCGCCGACAATGTGCCCCAGGAATGCGACCTCTTGTTGAGCAAAGGCACATTTCTCCCTCTTCACGTACAACTCATGCTCTCTTAGCACTTGGAAAACTTGTCGTAGATGTTTAATGTGCTCATCCAATGTCTTACTATAGACAACGATATCATCTAGATACATTACGAAAAATTTATCCAAAAACCACTGGAAGACTCGATTCATAAGAGTGCAAAATGTGGCAGGGGCATTAGTGAGTCCAAATGGCATAAGTAAGAACTCAAAGGAGCCATACCTCATAACACAAGTTGTCTTTGGCTCATCTCCTTCTGCAATCCTCACTTGGTAGTATCCTGATCTCAAATCCAGCTTGGTGAACCACTGTGCTTCGCCTAGCTGATCGAACAAGTCAGCTATCAATGCAATGGGATACTTATTCTTCACAGTGATTTTGTTAAGCGCCCGATAGTCGATGCACAACCGGAGTGACCCATCGTGCTTCTTTTGGAAAAGCACGGGTGCACCATATGGAGCCTTTGACGGTTGAATGTAACCCACATCCAACAGCTCCTTAAGTTGCCTCCTAAGTTTCTCTAACTTCAAGGGTGCCATTCGGTAAGGCACCGCAGCAGGTGGTCTTGCACCAGGGACCAATTCTATCTTGTGGTCCACCTCACGTTTAGGTGGGAGCTTCTTAGGCAGTTCGGGAGGCATCACATCCTTAAACTCCTCCAGGACGTGAGAGACTTCCTTGGGTAGAGCATTTGATAAGGAAGTATCCTTTCCATCCTTCAAGGATACAAGGAAGGTGGGTTACGCCTTCTTCACCCCTTTTGAAAGCTGCATGGCTGAAATTTGCCTAGATTGAAGGCCAGTTTCCCTAGCCAAAGGCACCATGCAGGTGTTGCCTTCTTCCAAGATACACATTGTGTTGGCAAAAGGAATAGGTACGGCCTTAACATGATCCATAAACTCCATACCAAGCACAATTGGATAATCATCCATTGGTACGATAGAAAAATCTACAAGGCCACACCATTCGCCCATACGTACCTCTATACCATGAGCGATGCCGAAAATTGACTTTGGCTCCGAGTTTACTGCCTTAAGCCATCCTCACTCCTTGTTGTAGTTGATGCCCAACTGTCTTGCTTCCTCTTCTTAGAGAAAGTTGTTGGAAGCTCCGGTATCCACTAAGGCTTTAACCACTTGGTTACTCACCTTTGCTTCCACGTATAATCGTCCTCTCTTCTCGGTCTTAGGCACTTCGACCTTGGCTTTGTTGAAGACGCCTTAACTTTGCTCTCGCCTCTTCCTCGGCATTCTCTGGATAGAATTGCCGCTTGAGTTCTTTCTTGAACTCATCCCATTTGTTGATGATGCAAGTGCCCCTTTCGATATCACTATACCTCCTTCTCCACCATACCATTGCGGTATCCATGAGGTATAAGGTGGCATTATCAATCTTCTTGGCATCCTCCGTGACACCAAGTGCCTTAAAGTATTGCTCCAAGCTCCATAGGAAGTTATCAACTTCCTTCGCGTTCCTTGACCCGTTGTATGCCTTGGGTCTTGGAACATCCACCTTTGAAGAAGCAACTACCGTTGGCAAGGCAATGCTTCCACCTTGAGCAACTGCCTTTTTGCAAAGGACCAGCTCATCCTTGGTCTCCTTCAACTCATTAGAGACTCGTTCGAGCTCTTCCTTCAATGTCACAACCTCACATTGGAGGGTCTCTTCTAGGGTCTTCACTTGGTCTAGATACCTTGATAAGGCCTAGTTCAAGGCACCTTTTATCTCCTCACGAAGCTCTTCACTCTCCCTCTTGAGCTCGTCGATGCGTTGGTCTACCACCTCAAACTTTTCCTGCCCATCCGTCATAGCAAGCTCAACCTTTGTGAGCCTTGCATTGGTGTCTTCCAAGACATCCCTCGACCTTGATCTCCCTCTTTTAGGTTGCTTCAGGGCTTCTTCAATCACATGGGTAGTCTCATTGTGTGGACCAGACATCCTTATCAATAGAGTGTGCTTGCGGCTTATAGAAACTGAGCTCTGATACCACTTGTCACAAACTTGGCCTTGATCAACCAACGACCCGCGCGGCACAAGCAATTCACTTGACTCAAATGCTAGTTCAGCCTTCTCCGAGAGCTAGAATTCACTTGATTCCTGAGTGGGCTGCAGTTTGCTGTGGGTGCAGGGCAGCCCCTCTGGGTTTCCTTGTGCGCAAGTGCAACGGATCGAAAACCTGTGGGCGAATGGCACTGGGAGAAGCTCCTATGGATTTTCGGCATTACAAGTGACGAATGCGATCATACCAGCACTAATGCACCAGATCCCATCAAAACTCTGAAGTTAAACGTGCTTGGGCGAGGGTAGTACTAGGTGGGAAGTCCTCATGTTGCATTCATCTTTTTTTTTTCCTTTCTCTGCAATCGGATTCCTGAGTTGGCTGCAGTTGGCTGCGGGGTCAAGGCAGCCCCTCCGGGTTTCCTGTGTGCAAGTGCAATGGATCCCATCAGTTAAATGTGCAGTAGTGGGATCCCGGAAGTCCTCATCACACAGCCTTCTCCAAAATTCCGGGCACAAAACACGGAACAGACTAATTTTGACCTTAATGCCAAAAGACAATGTCGACGGAGCCAAAAACCTGCTGAAGTGGGAGGGAGATGAAAGAATGGGCGAGTTTTTGCAAGCAATGGTGAACAGCAATCTTGGGGAAGCCTCAGAGGCACTAAAACAGCCGAATTTTCACCCGAGTGACAGGGCCAATGGAGAGCAGCTCGACTGGCAGCCCGATGGTGCTTGGATCGAGCGGTGACGGGACTCTTTGGTCCACGCATGTCAAAAGTTGCATCTGTTTATGTTCTCAGGGGGCTGTGCGCCACTCCTTCTTGGCTCCTTCTTTCACACACGGGGAAGTTCGACCGTTCTTGGGACGGCGGAACCGAGGGAGGATCTTCTAAGTCATCCTGGAAGCACGGGTGAGTTTTCGCAAGCAATGCTGAACGGCAATCTTGGGGAAGCCTCGGAAGCACGGAAACAGCCAAATTTTGGCCTGAACGACGGGGCCAATGGAGTGCAGCTCCAGCAGCAGCCCGATGGAGCTCAGAACAAGCTTTCCATCAAGCAGTGATGGGACTCATGGGTCCATGCGCATCAAATGTGACAACGGTTTACATTCTCTGTGCGCTGTGCACCTCTCCTTCTCGGCTCCTTCTTCTGCCTGCGGGGAAATTTGACTGTTCCTGGGACAGCGGAACAGCAGGAGGAGCTTCCGGGCCATCTCGGGCTTCGTGAAGGAAATCTGCTGCGGGCATATGGTGCTGGGAGAAGTTCCTGAGGATGTCTGGCTCAGCAGGTGGCAGGTGCGATCATACCAATACTAATGCATGGGATCCCATCAGAACCTCGAAGTTAAACCTACTTGGACGAGAGTAGTACTAGGATGGGTGACCTCCTGGGAGGTCCTTGATTTGCATTCATCTTTTTTTTTCTCCTTTCTCTGCGATCGGATTCCTGAGTTGGCTGCAGTTTGCTGCGGGGGCAGGGCAGCCCCTCCCGGTTTCCTGTGCACAAGTGCAATGGATCCCATCAGTTAAATGTGCAGTAGTGGGATCCGGGAAGTCCTCATCACACATCCTTCTCCAAAATTCTGGGCACAAAACTTGGAACCGACTAATTTTGATCTTAATGCCAAAAGACAATGTCGACGGAGCCGAAAACCTGCTGAAGTGGGAGAGAGACGAAGGAATGGGTGAGTTTTCGCAAGCAATGCTGAACGGCAATCTTGGGGAAGCCTCGGAGGCACTAAAACAGCCAAATTTTGACCTGAGTGACAGGGCCAATGGAGAGCAGCTCGACTGGCAGCCCAATGGAGCTTGGATCGAGCGGTGACAGGACTCTTTGGTCCACGCGTGTCAAAAGTTGCATCGGTTTATGTTCTCAGGGGGCTGTGCGCCACTCCTTCTCGGCTCCTTCTTCCAACCACGGGGAAGTTCGACCGTTCTTGGGACGATGGAACCAAGGGAGGATCTTCCAGGCCGTCCTGGAAGCACGGGTGAGTTTTCGCAAGCAATGCTGAATGGCAATCTTGGGGAAGCCTCAGAAGCACAGAAACAGCCGAATTTTCACCTGAGCAACGGGGCCAATGGAGTGCAGCTTGAGTGGCAGCCCAATGGAGCTCAGAACAAGCTTTCCATCAAGCAGTGATGGGACTCATGGGTCCATGCGCATCAAATGTGACAACAGTTTACATTCTCTGGGGGCTGTGCACCTCTCGTTCTCAACTCCTTCTTCTGCCCGCGGGGAAATTCGACTGTTCCTGGGATGGCGGAACCGCAGGAGGAGCTTCCGGGCCATCTCGGGCTTCGTGAAGGAAATCTGCTGTGGGCATATGGCGCTGGGAGAAGTTCCTGAGGATGTCCAGCTCAGCGGGTGCCAGGTGCGATCATACCAATACTAATGCACGGGATCAAATCAGAACTCTGAAGTTCAGCATGCTTGGGCGACAGTAGTACCAGGATGGGTAACCTCCTAGGAAGTCCTCGTGTTGCACCCTTTCTTCTTTTTCTTTTCTCTGCGTTTGGATTCCCGGGTCGGTGGCAGTTTGCTGCAGGGAGAGGGCAGCCCCTGGGGGTTTCCTGCGTGCAAGTGCAACGGATCCCATTGGTTAAATGCGCAGTACTGGGATCCGGGAAGTCCTCGTCTCACACCTTTCTCCTAAATTCTGGGCACGGAACTCGGGACGGATGAATTTTGACCGGAATGCCGAGCGACAAAGTCGACAGAGCCCAAAACCTGCTGCAACGAAAGAGAGATGAAAGAATGGGGGAATTTTTGCAAACAACGCCAGACGGCAATCTTGGGGAAGTCTCAAAAGCACTAAAACAGCCAATTTTTAACCCAAGCGACAGGGCCAATGGAGCTCGGAACGAGCCTTCTATCGAGTGGTGATGGGACTCGTGGGTCCACGCGCCTCGAAAGTTACAACGGTTTACATTCTAAGGGGGCTGTGCACCTCTCCTTCTCGTCTCCTTCTTCCGCCCACGGGGAAATTCGACCGTTCCTGGGATGGCGGAACAGCGGGAGGAGCTTCCCGGCCGTCCCGGGCTCCGCGATGGAAATCTGCTGCTGGTGAATGTCACCAGGTGAAGCTCCTGTGGACTTTCGGCGCTACGGGTGGTGGATGCAATCATACCAGTACTAATCTGCCGGATTTCATTTAAAACTCCGAAGTTAAACGTGCTTGGGCGAGAGTAGTGCTAAGATGGGTGACCTCCTGGGAAGTCCTCATGTTGCATCTCTCCTTCTTTTTCCTTTCTCTGCGCTCGGATTCCCAGGTCGGTGGCAGTTTGCTCCGGGGGCAGGGCAGCCCCTCTGGGTTTCCTGGGTGCAAGTGCAACAGATCCCATCAGTTAAACGTGCAGTACTGGGATCCAGGAAGTCCTCGTCTCGCACCCTTTTCCATAATTCCGGGCACAGAACTCGGAACAGACTAATTTTGACCTTAATGCCAAAAGACAATGTTGACGGAGCCGAAAACCTGCTGAAGTGGGAGAGAGATGAAAGAATGGGCGAGTTTTCACAAGCAATGCTGAACGGCAATCTTGGAAGCCTCGAAGGCACTAAAACAGCCGAATTTTGACCCGAGTGACAGGGCCAATGGAGAGCAGCTCGACTGGCAGCCCGATGAAGCTTGGATCGAGCGGTGATGGGACTCTTCGGTCCACGCATGTCAAAAGTTGCAAAGGTTTATCTTCTCAGGGGGCTGTGTGCCACTCCTTCTTGTCTCCTTTTTCCGCCCACGGGGAAATTCAACCGTTCTTGGGACCGCAGAACCGAGGGAGGATCTTCCAGGCCGTCCTGGGCTACGTGAAGGAAATCTGCTGCGGGCGAATGGCACTGGGAGAAGCTCCTATGGATTTTTGGCACTACGAGTGATGGAAGTCCTCGTGTTGCCTTCATCTTTTTTTTTTTTCCTTTCTCTGCGATCGGATTCCTGAGTTGGCTGCAGTTTGCTGCGGGTGCAGGGCAGCCCCTCCGGGTTTCCTGTGTGCAGTGCAATGCATCCCATCAGTTAAATGTGCAGTAGCGGGATCTGGGAAGTCCTCATCACACACCCTTCTCCAAAATTCCAGGCACAAAACTCAGAACAGACTAACTTTGACCTTAATGCCAAAAGGCAATGTCGACGGAGCCGAAAACCTGCAGGCGAATGGCAATGGGAGAAGCTCCTGTGGATTTTCGGCGCTATAAGTGATGGATGTGATCATACTAGCGCTAATGCACCAATCCCATTAGAACTTCGAAGTTAAACGTATTTTGGCGAGAGTAGTACTAGGATGGGTGACCTCCTAGAAAGTCCTCATGTTGCATTCATCTTTTTTTTTTTTTCCTTTCTCTGCGATCGGATTCCTGAGTTGGCTCCAGTTTGCTGCGGGGGCAGGGCAGCCCCTCTGGGTTTCCTGTGTACTAGTGCAACGGATCCCATCAGTTAAATGTGCCGTAGTGGGATCCGGGAAGTCCTCATCACACACCTGCGGGGAAATTCGACCGTTCCGAGGATGGCAAAACCACGGGAGGAGCTTTCAGGCCGTCTTGGGCTCTGCGAAGGAAATCTTCTGCAGGCGGATGGCGCCGAGAGAAGTTCCTGGGGATTTCCGGCGCTACGAGTGGCAGGTGCGATCATACCAGCACTAGTGCACCGGATCTCACTAGAACACCGAAGTGAAACGTGCTTGGGTGAGAGTAGTACTAGGAAGGGTGACCTCTAGGGAAGTCCTCGTGTTCCACCCCTCCTCCTTTTTCCTTTTTCTGCATTCGGATTCCTGGGTCAGCAGCAGTTTGCTGCGGGGGGATGGCAGCCCCTGGGGTTTTCCTGCACGTAAGTGCAACGGATCCCATCAGGGGGGAGGGCAGCCCCTGGGGGTTTCGTGCACGTAAGTGCAACAGATCCCATCAGTTAAATGTGCAGTACTTTGATCCGGGAAGTCCTCGTCTCGCACCCTTCTCCTAAATTCCTGGCAAGGAACTCGGAATGGACGAATTTTGATGAGAATGCCGAACGAAAATGTCCACGGAGCCCAAAACCTGCTGTAGCTGGAGAGAGACAAAAGAACGGGCGAGTTTTCACAAACAATGCTGAATGGCAATCTTGGGGAAGCCTTGGTGGCACTAAAACAGCTGAATTTTGACCCAAGTGACAGGGCCAATGGAGAGCAGCTCGACTGGCAGCCCAATGGAGCTCGGATCAAGCGGTGAGAGGACTCTTTGGTCCGCGTGCCTCAAAAGTTGTGACGGTTTACGTTCTCGGGGGGCTGTGCGCCTCTCCTTCTTGGCTCCTTCTTCCGCCCATGAGGAAATTCGATAGTTCCTGGGACGGCAGAACCGGGGGAGGAGCTTCCGGGCCGTCTCGGGCACAACAAAGAAAATCTGTTGCGGACGGACAGCGCCAGGAGAAGCTCCTGGGAATTTCCGACGCTGAGGGTGGTGGGTGCAATCATACCAGCACTAATGCACCAGATCCTATAGGAACTTCGAAGTTATAAATGCTTGGGGGAAGGTAGTGCTAGGATGGGTGACCTCGTTGGAAGTCCTCGTGTTGCACATCTCCATCTTTTTCCTTTCCTTGTGCTCGGATTCCCAGGTCTGCGGCAGTTTGCTACAGGGGGAGGGCAGCCCTTCGGGGATTCCTGCACGCAAGTGTAACAGATCCCATCAGTTAAATGTGCAGTACTGGGTTCTGGGAAGTCCTCATCACCCACGCTTCTCCAAAATTCTGGGTACGGAACTCGGAACGGACGAATTATGACCAGAATGGTGAAAAACAATGTCTACGGAGCCAAAAACCTGCTGAAGCGGGAGAGAGGCGAAAGAGCTGGCAAGTTTTTGTAAACAATGCTGAATCGGCAATCTTTGGGAAGCCTCAGAAGCACCGACACAGCCGAATTTTGACCCGAGTGACAGGTCCAATGGAGCTAGGAATGAGCTTTCCATCGGTGATGGGACTCATGGGTCCAGGCGCATCAAAAGTTATGATGGTTTATGTTCTGAGGGGGCTGTGCGCCACTCCTTCTCGTCTCCTTCTTCTGCCCACGGGGAAATTCGACCATTCCTAGGATGGCCGAACTGAGGGAGGATCTTCCAGGCTGTCCCGGGCTCTGCGAAGGAAATCTGCTGCGCGGGAATGGCACCAGGAGAAGCTCCTATGGATTTTCGGCACTACAACTGATGGATGCGATCATAGCAGCACTAATGCACAGCATCCCATCATAACTCCGAAGTTAAACGTGCTTGGGCGAGAGTAGTACTAGGATGGGTGAACGCCTGGGAAGTCCTCGTGTTGCATTCTTTCTTTTTTTTCCTTTCTCTGCGATCGGATTCCTGGGTTGGCTGCAGTTTGCTGTGAGGGCAGGGCAGCCCCTAAGGGTTTCTTGTGCGCAAGTGCAACGGATCCCATCAGTTAAATGCGTAGTATTGGGATCCAGGAAATGCTCGTCACGCACCCTTCTCCAAAATTCAGAGCACAGAATTTGGAACAGACTAATTTTGACCTGAATGCCAAACGACAATGTCGACAGAGTCGAAAACCTGCTGATGTGGGAGAGAGACGAAAGAACGGGCGAGTTTTTTGCAAACAATGCTGAACGGCAATTTTGGGGAAGCCTCAGAGGCACTAAAACAGCCGAATTTTGACCCAAGTGACAGGGCCAATGGAGAGCAGCTCGACTGGTAGCCCAATGAAGCTCGGATCGAGCGGTGATGGGACTTTTCGGTCCACGCGGGTCAAAAGTTGCGACAGTTTACGTTCACGGGGGGCTGTGCGCCTGTCCTTCTTGGCTCCTTCTTCTGTCCGTGGGGAAATTTGATAGTTCCTGGGACGGCGGAACCATGGGAGGAGCTTCCGGGCCATCTCGGGCTCCGGCGAAGGAAATCTGCAGCGGGCAGACGGCACCGGGAGAAGCTCCTGAGGATTTCCAGCACTGCGTGTGGCGGGTGCGATCATACGATCAATAATGCACTGGATCTCATCAGAACACCGAAGTTAAATGTGCTTGTGCGATAGTAGTACTAGGATGTGTGACCACCTGGGAAGTCCTCATGTTGCATTCATCCTTCTTTTTACTTTCTTTGCATTCGGAATCCCTAGTCAGTGTCTGTTTGCTGCAAGCGGAGGGTAGTCGCTCGGGGTTTCCTGCCCGCAAGTGCAAGGGATCCCATCAGTTGAAGGCAAAGTACTGGGATCCGGGAAGTCCTCGTCTCGGACCCTTCACCAAAATTCCGGGCACGGAACTTGGAACGGACTAATTTTCACTTGAATGCCAAATGACAATGTCGACAGAGCCCAAAACTTGCTGAAGCGAGAGAGTGACGAAAGAACGGGCGAGATTTCATAAACAATGCTTAATGGCAATCTTGGGGAAGCCCCGGAAGCACTGAAATACTTGAATTTTGGCCCGAGCGATGGGGCCAATGGAGAGCAGCTCGACTAGCAGCCTTATGGAGCTTGGATCAAGCGGTGAGGGGACTCTTCAGTCCACATGCGTCTAATGGAGAGCAGCTCGACTGGCAGCCCGATGGAGCTCAGATCGAGCGGTGATGGGACGTTTTGGTCCACGCACATCAACAGTTGCAATGGTTTACATTCTCGGGGAGCCTGTGCACCACTCCTTCTTGGCTCCTTCTTCTGCCCGCGGGGAAATTCGATAGTTCCTGGTATGGTGGAACTGCGGGTGGAGCATCCCGGCCGTCTCGGTCTCTGGGAAGGAAATCTGCTGTGGGCGGACAGCACCGGGAGATGCTCCTGAGGATTTCCAGCGCTGCGGGTGGCGGGTGCGATCATACCATCAATAATGCACCGGATCTCATCAGAACTTCGAAATTAAACGTGCTTGCGTGAGAGTAGTACTAGGATGTGGGACCACCTGGGAAGTCATCATGTTGCATCCATCCTTCTTTTTACTTTGTTTGCATTGGGATTCCCGGGTCGGCTACAGTTTGCTGTGGGGGGAGGGTAACCCCTCGAGGTTTCCTACGCGCAAGTGCAAGGGATCCCATCAGTTAAACATGCAGTACTGATCGGGGAAGTCCTTGTCTCGGACCCTTCACAAAAATTCTGGGCACAAAACTTGGAATGGATGAATTTTCACGTGAATGCCGAATGACAATGTCGACAGAGCCCAAAACCTGCTGAAGCGGGAGAGTGATGATAGAACAGGCGAGATTTCGCAAGGAATGCTTAATGGTAATCTTGGGGAAGCCTCGGAGGCACTGAAACAGCCGAATTTTGACCCCAGCGATGGGGCCAGTGGAGAGCAGCTCGACTGGCAGCCCAATGGAGCTTGGATCGAGTGGTGACGAGACTCTTCGGTCCACGCGCGTCAAAAGTTGCGACAGTTCACATTCTCGGAGGGCTGTGCGCCACTCCTTCTCGTCTCCTTCTTCCGCCCACGGGGAAATTCGACCGTTCCTGGGACGGCGGAATCGAGGGAGGATCTTCCAGGCCGTCCTAGGCTCCACGAAGGAAATCTGCTGCAGGCGAATGGCACTGGCAGAAGCTCCTATGGATTTTCGGCGCTATAAGTGATGGATGCGATCATACTAGCACTAATGCACCGGATCCCATTAGAACTCCGAAGTTAAACGTATTTTAGCGAGAGTAGTACTAGGATGGGTGACCTCCTCGAAAGTCCTCGTGTTGCATTCATCTTTTCTTTTTCCTTTCTCTGCGATCGCATTCCTGAGTTAGCTCCAGCTTGCTGCTTGGGCAGGGCAGCCCCTCTGGGTTTCCTGTGCGCAAGTGCAATGGATCCCATCAGTTAAATGTGCCGTAGTGGGATCCAGGAAGTCCTCATCACACACCCTTCTCCAAAATTCCGGGCACAAAACTCGGAACAGACTAATTTTGACCTTAATGCCAAAAGGCAATGTCGACGGAGCTGAAAACCTGCGGGCGAATGGCACTGGGAGAAGCTCCTATGGATTTTCGGCGCTATAGGTGATGGATGTGATCATACCAACACTAATGCACCGGATTCCATCAGAACTTCGAATTTAAACATGCTTGGGCGAAAGTAATACTAGGATGGGTGACCTCCTGGGAAGTCCTCGTGTTGCATTCATCTTTTTTTTTTCTTTTCTCTGCGATCGGAATCCTGAGTTGGCTGCAGTTTGCTGCAGGGGCAGGGCAGCCCCTCCAGGTTTCCTGTGCGCAAGAGCAACGGATCCCATCAGTTAAATGTGCAGTAGTGGGATCCGGGAAGTCCTCATCACACAGCCTTCTCCAAAATTCCGGGCACAAAACTGGGAACAGACTAATTTTGACCTTAATGCCAAAAGGCAATGTCGATAGAGCCGAAAACCTGCGGGCGAATGGCACTGGGAGAAGCTCCTATGGATTTTCGGCACTACAAGTGACGAATGCGATCATACCAGCACTAATGCACTGGATCCCATCAGAACTCTGAAGTTAAACATGCTTGGGTGAGAGTAGTACTAGGTGGGAAGTCCTCGTGTTGCATTCATCTTTTTTTCTTCCTTTCTCTGCAATCGGATTCCTGAGTAGGCTGTAGTTTGCTGTGGGAGCAAACTAATTTTCACGTTAATGCCAAGAGACAAAAGGCAATGTCAACGGAGCCGAAAATCTGCGGGCGAATGGCACTGGGAGAAGCTCCTATGGATTTTTGGCGCTATAGGTGATGGATGTGATCATACCAGCACTAATGCACTGGATCCCATAAGAATTCTGAAGTCAAACGTACTTGGGCGAGAGTAGTACTAGGATGGGTGACCTCCTGGGATGTCCTTGTTTTGCATTCATCTTTTTTTTTTTTTCCTTTCTCTGTGATCGGATTCCTGAGTTCGCTGCAGTTTGGTGCGGGGGCAGGGCAGCCCCTCTGGGTTTCCTGTGTGCAAGTGCAACGGATCCCATCAGTTAAATGTGCAGTACTGGGATCCGGGAAGTCCTTGTCACACACCCTTCTGCAAAATTCCGGGCACAGAACTCAGACCAGACTAATTTTGACCTTAATGCCAAAAGTCAATGTCAATGGAGCCGAAAACCTGCTGAAGTGGGAGAGAGACGAAAGAATGGGCGAGTTTTCGCAAGCAATGCTGAACGGCAATCTTGGGGGAGCCTCGGAGGCACTAAAACAGCCGAATTTTGACCTGAGTGACAGGGCCAATGGAGAGCAGCTCGACTGGCAGCCCGATGGAGCTTGGATCGAGCAGTGACGGGACACTTTGGTCCACACGTGTCAGAAGTTGCAAAGGTTTATGTTCTCAGGGGGCTGTGCGCCACTCCTTCTCATCTGCTTCTTCCGTCCACGGGGAAATTCGACCGTTCTTGGGACGGCGGAACCGAGGGAAGATCTTCCAGGCCGTCCTAGGCTCCATGAAGGAAATCTGCTGCAGGCCAATGGCACTGGGAGAAGCTCGTATGGATTTTCGGCGCTACAAGTGACAGATTTGATCATACCAGCATTAATGCACCAGATCCCATCAGAACTTTGAAGTTAAACATGTTTGGGCAAGAGTAGTACTAGGATGGGGTGGGGCAGTTTGCCGCTGGGGCCCATTCATCCTTTTTTTTTCCTTTTTCTGCAATCGGATTCCTGAGTTGGCTGCAGTTTGCTGCCGGGGTGGGGCAGCGCCTCCGGGTTTCCTGTGCGCAAGTGCAACAGATCCCATCTAGGAATCTTCATGTTGCATTCATCTTTTTTTTATCCTTTTTCTGCGATCGGATTCCTGAGTTGGCTGCAGTTTGCTGCGGAGGCAGGGCAGCCCCTCCGGGTTTCCTGTGCACAAGTGCAACAGATCCCATCAGTTAAATGTGCAGCAGTGGGATCTGGGAAGTCCTCATCACACACCCTTCTCCAAAATTCCGGGCACAAAACTCAGAACAGACTAATGTTGACCTTAATGCCAAAAGACAATGTTGACGGAGCCGAAAACCTGCTGAAGTGGGACAGAGACAAAAGAATGGGCGAGTTTTTCCAAGCAAGCAATGCTGAACGGCAATCTTGGGGAAGCCTCAGAGGCACTAAAACAGCCAAAATTTGACCTGAGTGACAGGGCCAATGGAGAGCAGCTCAACTGGCGGCCCGTTGGAGCTTGGATCGAGTGGTGACGGGACTCTTCGGTCCACACGTGTCAAAAGTTGCAAAGGTTTATGTTCTCAGGGGGCTGTGCACCACTCCTTCTCGGCTCCTTCTTCTGCCCACGGGGAAATTCAACTGTTCTTGGGACGGCAGAACCGAGGGAGGATCTTCCAGGCCATCTTGGGCTCCGCGAAGGAAATCTGCTGCGGGCGAATGGCACTGGGAGAAACTCTCTTTGGATTTTTGGTGCAACAAGTGGCAGATGCAATCATACAAGCACTAATCCACCGGATCTCATTTAAAACTCCAAAGTTAAATGTGCTTGGGTGAGAGTAATATTAGGATGGGTGACCTCTTGGGAAGTCCGTGTGTTGCATTCATCTTTTTTTTATTTCTTTCTCTGTGATCGGATTCTTGGGCTGGCTGCGGTTTGCTGCAGGGGCAAGGCTGCTCCTCAGGGTTTCCTGTGCGCAAGTGCAACAGATCCCATCAGTTAAATGCGTAGTACTGGTATCTGGGAAGTGCTCGTCACGCACCCTTCTCCAAAATTCAGAGCACAGAACTTGGAACAGATTAATTTTGACCTGAATGCCAAACGACAATGTTGATGGAGCTGAAAACCTGCTGAAGTGGGAGAGAGACAAAAGAACAGGTGAGTTTTCGCAAGCAATGCTGAACGGCAATCTTGGGGAAGCCTCGGTGGCACTAAAACAGCCGAATTTTGACCCGAGTGACTGGGCCAATGGTGGGCAGCTCGACTGGCAGCCCGATGGAACTTGGATCAAGTGGTGACGGGACTTTTCGGTCCACGCGTGTGAAAAGTTGCGACGGTTTATGTTCTTGGGGGGCTGTGCACCACTCCCTCTTGGCTCCTTCTTCCACCCGCAAGGAAATTCCATAGTTCCTGGGATGGCAGAACTGCGGGTGGAGCATCCAGGCCATCTCAGGGTCGGCGAAGGAAATCTGCTGCGGGCAGACGGCACCGGGAGAAGCTCCTGAGGATTTCCAGTGCTGCAGGTGGTGGGTGCGATCGTACCATCAATAATGCACCGGATCTCATCAGAACTCTGAAGTTAAATGTGCTTGTGCAAGAGTAGTACTACGATGTGTGACCACCTGGGAAGTCCTCATGTTGCATCCATCCTTCTTTTTACTTTTATTGCATTCGGATTCTCGGCTCAGCTGCAGTTTGCTGCAGGGGGAGGGCAGCCCTTTGTAGTTTCCTGCGTGCAAGTGCAACCGATCCCATCAATTAAACACATAGTACTGGGTTCTGGAAAGTCCTCGTCACGCACCCTTCTCCAAAATTCTGGGCACGGAACTCAAAACGGACGAATTATGACCAGAATGCCGAATGACAATGTCAACGGAGCCGAAAACCTGCTGAAGCGGGAGAGAGACGAATGAACGGGCGAGTTTTTGCAAGCAATGCTGAACCAGCAATCTTTGGGGAGCCTTGGAAGCACCCAAACAGCCGAATTTTGACCCGAGCGAAGGGGCCAATGGAGTAGGAACGAGCTTTCCATCGGTGACGGGATTCATGGGTCCATGCGTGTCAAAAGTTGTGACGGTTTATGTTCTCCGGGGACTGTGTGCCACTCCCTCTTGGCTCCTTCTTCCGCCCGCAAGGAAATTCGATAGTTCCTGGGACAGTGGAACCGAGGGAGGATCTTCCAGGTCATCTCAGGCTCCACGAAGGAAATGTTTGGGCGAATGGCACTGGGAGAAGCTCCTATGGATTTTCGGCGCTACAAGTGACGGATGCGATCATACCAACGCTAATGCACTGGATCCCATCAGAACTACAAAGTTAAACATGTTTGTGCGAGACTAGTACTAGGATGGGTGACCTCCTAGGAAGTCCTCGTGTTGCGTTCAACTTTTTTATTCTTCATTTCTCTGTGCTCGGATTCCTGGGTCGGCGGCAGTTTGCTGCGGGGACATGGCAGCCCCTCGGGGCTTCCTGCAAACAAGTGCAATGGATCCCATGAGTCAAACATGCAGTACTGCATTTCTCTGTGCTTGGATTCCCGGGTCGGTGGCAGTTTGCTGCGGGGGCAGGGCAGCCCCTCGAGGCTTCCTGCATGCAAGTGCAATGGATCCCATCAGTCAAACATGCAGTACTGGGATCTGAGAAGTCCTCGTCTCACACCCTTCACCAAAATTCTGGGCAGGGAACTCAGAACGGAGCCCAGAATGCCGAAGGACAATGTCGACGGAGCCCAAAACCTGCTGAAGCAGGAGAGAGACAAAAGAACAGGCGAGTTTCTACAAACAATGCTGAACGGCAATCTTGGGGAAGCCTTGGAAGCAGTGAAAAAGCTGAATTTTGTCCTGAGCGACGGGGCCAATGGGGCACAGCTTGACTGGCTGCCTGATGGAGCTCAGAACAAGCTTCCATCAAGCAGTGATGGGACTCTTGGGTCCACATGTTTCAAAAGTTATGATGGTTTACGCGCTCGGGGGGCTGTGCGCCTCTCTTTCTCAGCACCTTCCTCTGCCCACGGGGAAATTCGATCATTCCTGGGACGGCAGAACCACGGGAGGAGCTTCTGGGCCATCTCGGGCTCCGCGAAGGAAATCTGCTGCATGTGGAGGGCGCCGAGTGAAGCTACAGTGGATTTCCGGCTATGCAGCTGGTCGGTGCAATCATACCAGCACTAATGCACAGGATCCCATCAGAACTCTGAAGTTAAACATGCTTGGGAAAGAGTAGTACTAGGATGGGTGACCTCCTGGGAAGTCCTGGTGTTGCATCTATCGTCTATCATTTCTTTTCCTTTCTCTGTGCTCGGATTCCCGAGTCAGTGGCAGTTTTCTGCGGGGGGAGGGGAGCCCCTTGGGGTTTCTTGCACGCAAGTAAAACGGATCCCATCAGTTAAACACGCAGTACTGGGATCTGGGAAGTCCTCGTCTTGCACCCTTGTCCTAAATTCCAGGCACGGAACTTGGAACGGATGAATTTTGACCAGAATGCCGAACGATAATGTCAAGGGAGCCCAAAACCCACTGAAGCGGGAGAGAGATGAAAGAACGGGCGAGTTTTTGCAAACAATGCTAAACGGCAATCTTGGGGAAGCCTCGGAATCACTGAAACAGCTGAATTTTGACCTGAGCGACGGGGCCAATGGAGCTCGGAACGAGCTTCCTATCGAGCGGTGACAGGACTCGTGGGTCTACGTGCATCAAATGTTACCAAGGTTTACATTCTCGGGGGGCTCTGCACCTCTCCTTCTCGGCTCCTTCTTCTGCCTGCGGGGAAATTCGACTGTTCCTGGGACGGCAGAACCGTGGGAGGAGATTCCGGGCCATCTCGGGATTCGTGAAGGAAATCGGCTGCAGGCATATGGCGCTGGGAGAAGTTCCTGAGGATGTCCGGCTCAGTGGGTGGCAGGTGCGATCATACCAATACTAATGCATGGGATCAAATCAGAACTCAGAAGTTCAGCATGCTTGGGCGACAGTAGTACCAGGATGGGTGACCTCCTAGGAAGTCCTCATGTTGCACCCTTTCTTCTTTTTCTTTTCTCTACATTCAGATTCCTAGGTTGGTGGCAGTTTGCTGCAGGGAGAGGGCAGCCCCTGGGGGTTTCCTGCGCGCAAGTGCAACGGATCCCATTGGTTAAATGTGCAGTACTGGGATCTGGGAAGTCCTCGTCTCACACCTTTCTCCTAAATTCTAGGCACGGAACTCGGGACGGATGAATTTTGACCAGAATGCTGAGCGACAAAGTCGACGGAGCCCAAAACCTGCTGAAACGGGAGAGATGAAAGAACGGGGGAATTTTTGCAAACAATGCCAAACGGCAATCTTGGGGAAGTCTCAAAAGCACTAAAACAGCCGAATTTTGACCCAAGCGATAGGGCCAATGGAGCTAGGAACAAGCCTTCCATCGAGTGGTGATGGGACTCATGGGTCCATGCGCGTCAAAAGTTATGACAGTTTACATTCTAAGGGGGCTGTGCACCTTTCCTTCTCGTCTCCTTCTTCCGCCCACAGGGAAATTCAACCATTCCTGGGATGGCGGAACAGCGAGAGGAGCTTCCCAGCCATCCTGGGCTCTGCAAAGGAAATCTGCTGTGGGCAAATGTCACCAGGTAAAGCTCCTGTGGATTTTCAGCGCTATGGGTGGCGGACACAATCATACCAGCACTAATCCACTGGATCCCATTTAAAACTCCAAAATTAAACGTGCTTGGGCAAGAGTACTGCTAGGATGGGTGACCTCCTGGGAAGTCCTCATGTTGCATCTCTCCTTCTTTTTCCTGCGCGCAAGTGCAATGGATCCCATCAATTAAATGTGCAGTACTGGGAAATTCCGGGCACAAAACTTGGAACGGACGAAGTTTGACCAGAATGCTGAACGACAATGTTGATGGAGCCCAAAACCTGCTGAAGCGGGAGAGGGAGGAAAGAACGGGCTAGCGCGCAAGTGCAATGGATCCCATCAGTTAAACGTGCAGTACTGGGATCCGGGAAGTCCTCGTCTCACACCCCTCTCTTAAATTCCGGGCACAAAACTTGGAACCGATGAATTTTGACCAGAATGTCGAACGACAATGTTGATGGAGCCCAAAACCTGCTGAAGCAGGAGAGGGACGAAAGAATGGGCTAGTTTTCGCAAACAATGCTGAACGGCAATCTTGAGGAAGCCTCGAAAGTATTGAAGCAGCCCAATTTGGACCTGAGCAATAGGGCCAATGGAGCTCAGAACGATGTTTCCATTGAGCAGTGATGGGACTGGTGGGTCCATGCGCGTCAAAAGTTACAGCGGTTTACGTTCTCGGGGGGCTGTGCGCCTCTCCCTCTCAGCTCTTTCTTCTCTCTGTGGGGAAATTTGACCATTCCTGGGACGGCGGAACCTCTTGGGAAGTCCTTGTGTTGCATCTCTCCTTCTTTTTCCTTTCTCTGCACTCAAATTCCCGGGTCGGTGGCAGTTTGCTGCGGGGGGAGGGCAGCCCCACGGGGTTTCCTGCACGCAAGAGCAATGGATCCCATCAGTTAAACGTGCAGTACTGGGATCTGGGAAGTCCTCGTCTCACACCCTTCTCCTAAATTTCGGGCACAAAAATTGGAACGGATGAATTTTGACCAGAATGCCGAACAACAATGTCAACGGAGCCCAAATCCTGCTGAAGCGGGAGAGAGACAAAAGAACGGGCTAGTTTTTGCAAACAATGCTGAACGGCAATCTTGGGGAAGCCTCGGAAGCATTGAAGCAACCCAATTTTGACCCGAGCAATGCGGCCAATGGAGCGGTGATGGGACTCGTGGGTCCACGTGCGTCAAAAGTTATGACGGTTTACGTTCTCGGGGGGCTGTGCGCCTCTCCCTCTCAGCTCTTTCTTCTGTCTGCGGGGAAATGCGACTGTTCCTGGGAGGATGGAACTGAGGGAGGAGCTCCCGGGCTCTGCAAAGGAAATCTCTGGCAGACAGACAGCACCAGGAGAAGCTCCTGGGAATTTCCGACGCTGAGGGTGACGGGTGCAATCATACCAGCACTAATGCACCGGATCCTATAGGAACTTTGAAGTTATAAGTGCTTGGGCGAAGGTAGTGCTAGGATGGGTGACCTCGTTGGAAGTCCTCGTGTTGCACATCTCCATCTTTTTCCTTTCCTTGTGCTCGGATTCCCAGGTCTGCAGCAGTTTGCTACAGGGGGAGGGCAGCCCTTCGGGGTTTCCTGCGCACAAGTGTAACAGATCCCATCAGTTAAATGTGCAGTACTGGGTTCTGGGAAGTCCTCATCACGCACCCTTCTCCAAAATTCCGGGCACAGAACTCGGCATGGTTGAATTATGACCAGAATGGTGAACAACAATGTCGACGGAGCCAAAAACCTGCTGAAGCGGGAGAGAGATGAAAGAACGGGCAAGTTTTCGCAAGCAATGCTGAATCGGCAATCTTTGGGAAAACTCAGAAGCACCGACACAGCCGAATTTTGACCAGAGTGTCGGGGCCAATGGAGCTAGGAACGAGCTTTCCATTGGTGATGGGACTCATGGGTCCAGGCGTGTCAAAAGTTATGATGGTTTACGTTCTCAAGGGGCTGTGCGCCACTCCTTCTCGTCTCCTTCTTCCGCCCACGGGGAAATTCAACCATTCCTAGGATGGCCAAACCGAGGGAGGATCTTCCAGGCTGTCCCAGGCTCCGCGAAGGAAATCTGCTGTGCGCGAATGGCACCAGGAGAAGCTCCTATGGATTTTCGGCACTACAACAGACGAATGCGATCATAGCAGCACAAAGGCACCAGATCAGATCATAACTCCGAAGTTAAACATGCTTGCGTGAAAGTAGTGCTAGGATGGGTGACCCTCGTGTTGCATTTTTTCTTTTTTTTCCTTTCTCTGTGATCGGATTCCTGGGTTGGCTGCAGTTTGCTTTGACAGCAGGGCAGCCCCTAAGGGTTTCTTGTGCGCAAGTGCAATGGATCCCATCAGTTAAATGTGCAATACTGGGATCCGGGAAGTCCTCATCATGCACCCTTCTCCAAAATTCTGGGCACGGAACTCGGAACAGACTAATTTTGACCTGAAGGCCAAACGACAATGTCAATGGAGCCAAAAACCTGCTGAAGTGGGAGAGATATGAAAGAACGGACGAGTTTTTTGCAAACAATGCTGAATGGCAATTTTGGGGAAGCCTCGGAGGCACTAAAACAGCTGAATTTTGACCCGAGTGACAGGGCCAATGGAGAGCGGCTCGACTGGTAGCCTGATGAAGCTCGGATCGAGCGGTGACGGGACTTTTCGGTCCACGTGGGTCAAAAGTTGCGACGGTTTACATTCACGGGGGGCTGTGCGCCTCCCCTTCTTGGCTCCTTCTTCTGTCCGCGGGGAAATTTGATAGTTCCTGGGATGGCGGAACCGCGGGAGGAGCTTCCGGGCCATCTCGGGCTCCGCGAAGGAAATCTGCAGCGGGCGGACAGCACAGGGAGAACTCCTGAGGATTTCCAGCGCTGCGGGTGGCGGGTGCGATCATACGATCAATAATGCACTGAATCTCATCAGAACTCCGAAGTTAAACGTGCTTGTGCGATAATAGTACTAGGATGTGTGACCACCTGGGAAGTCTTCATGTTGCATTCATCCTTCTTTTTACTTTCTTGGCATTCAGAATCCCTAGTCAGTGTCTGTTTGCTGCAAGCAGAGGGTAGCCCCTCGGGGTTTCCTGCCTGCAAGTGCAAGGGATCCCATCAGTTAAATGCGAAGTACTAGGATCTGGGAAGTCCTCGTCTTGGACCCTTCACCAAAATTCCGGGCACGGAACTTGGAACGGACTAATTTTTACCTGAATGCCAAATGACAATGTCGACAGAGCTCAAAACTTGCTGAAATGGGAGAGTGATGAAAGAACGGGCGAGATTTCATAAACAATGCTTAATGGCAATCTTGGGGAAGCCTCCGAAGCACTGAAATACCTGAATTTTGGCTCGAGCGATGGGGCCAATGGAGAGCAGCTTGACTAGCAGCCTTATGGAGCTTGGATCAAGCGGTGAGGGGACTCTTCGGTCCACACGTGTCAAAAGTTGCGACGGTTTACGTTCTCAGGGGGCTGTACGCCACTGCTTCTCGTCTCCTTCTTCCACCCACTGGAAAATTCGACCGTTCCTGGGACGGCAGAACAGAGGGAGGATCCTCCAGGCCGTCCTGGGCTCCACGACAGAATTCTTCTGCAGGCGAATGGCACCGGGAGAAGTTCCTATGGATGTTTGGCACTGTAAGTAATGAATGCCATCATACCAGCACTAATACACCGGATCTCATCAGAACTCTGAAATTAAACGTGCTTGTGCAAGAGTAGTACTAGAATGGGTGACCTCTTTGGAAGTTCTTGTGTTGCATTCATCTTTTTTTTCTTTCTCTCTCTGCGATTGGATTCTTGGGTTGGCTGCAGTTTGCTGCGGGGGCAAGGCTGCCCCTCAAGGTTTCCTGTGTGCAAGTGCAACAGATCCCATCAGTTAAATGTGCAGTACTAGGATCCAGGAAGTCCTCGTCACGCACCCTTCTCCAAAGTTTGCAGAACAGAACTTGGAACAGACTAATTTTGACCTGAATGCCGGACGAGAATGTCAACCAAGCCGAAAACCTGCTGAAGTGGGAGAGAGACGAAAGAATAGGTGAGTTTTCGCAAGCAATGATGAACGGCAATCTTGGGGAAGCCTCGGAGGCACTAAAACGGCTGAATTTTGACTGGAGTGACAGGGCTAATGGAGAGCAGCTCGACTGGCAGCCCGATGGAGCTCAGATTGAGTGGTGATGGGACTTTTCGGTCCACGCACGTCAACAGTTGCAACGGTTTACGTTCTCGGGCGGCCTGTGCGCCACTCCTTCTTGGCTCCTTCTTCTGCCCGAGGAGAAATTCGATAGTTCCTGGTACGGCAGAACCGCGGGTGGAGCATCCCGGCCGTCTCGGTCTCTGTGAAGGAAATCTGCTGCGGGCAGACAGCACCAGGAGATGCTGCTGAGGATTTCCAGCACTGCAGGTGGCGGGTGTGATCATACCATCAATAATGCACCGGATCTCATCAGAACTTCGAAATTAAACGTGCTTGCGTGAGAGTAGTACTAGGATGTGGGACCACCTAGGAAGTCGTCATGTTGCATCCATCCTTCTTTTTACTTTCTTTGCATTCGGATTCCCAGATCGGCTGCAGTTTGCTGCGGGGGGAGGGTAGCCCCTCGGGGTTTCCTGCGCGCAAGTGCAAGGGATCCCGTCAGTTAAACATGCAGTACTGGGATCCGGGAAGTCCTCCTCTCGGACCCTTCACCAAAATTCTGGGCACAGAACTTGGAATGGATGAATTTTCACCTGAATGCCAAATGACAATGTCGACAGAGCCCAAAACCTGCTGAAGCGGGAGAGTGATGAAAAAACGGGTGTGTTTTGGCAAAGAATGCTTAATGGCAATCTTGGGGAAGCCTCGGAAGACTGAAACAGCCGAATTTTTACCTGACCGACGGGGCCAATGGAGAGCAGCTCGACTGGCAGCCCTATGGAGATAGGATCAAGTGGTGATGGGACTCTTTGGTCCACACATGTCAAAAGTTGCGACGGTTTACGTTTTCATGGGGCTGTGCGCCACTCCTTCTCGTCTTCTTCTTCCGCCCATGGGGAAATTTGACCATTCCTGTGATGGCAGAACCGAGGGAGGATCTTCAAGGCTGTCCCGGGCTCCGCGATGGAAATCTGCTGTGGGCGAATGGCACCGAGAGAAGCTACTATGGATTTTCGGCGCTACAAGTGATAGATGCGATCATACCAGCACTAATGCACTGGATCCCATCAGAACTCCAAAGTTAAACAAGTTTGGGCGAGAGTAGTACTAGGATGGGTGACCTCTTGGCAAGTCCTCGTGTTGCACTCAACTTTTTTATTCCTTTCTCTGCGATCAGATTCATGGGTTGCTGCAGTTTGCTGCGGAGGCAGGGCAGCCCCTCAGGGTTTCTTGTGCACAAGTGCAACGGATCCCATCAGTTAAATGCAAAGTACTGGGATCCGGGAAGTGCTCGTCACACACCCTTCTCCAAAATTTCGGGCATGAAACTTGGAACAGAATAATTTTGACCTGAATGCCAAACGACAATGTCGACGGAGCCGAAAACCTGCTGAAGTGGGATAGAGACAAAAGAACGGGCGAGTTTTCACAAGCAATGCTGAACAGCAATCTTGGGGAAGCCTCGGAGGCACTAAAACAGCCAAATTTTGACCCGAGTGACAGGGCCAATGGAGAGCAGCTCGATTGGCAGCCCGATGGAGCTCGGATCGAGCGGTGACGGGACTTTTTGGTCCATGTGCATCAAAAGTTGCGACGGTTTACATTCTTGGGGGGCTGTGCGCCTCTCCTTCTTGGCACCTTCTTCTGTCCGCGGGGAAATTCGATAGTTCCTGGTACGGCGGAACCGCGGGAGGAGCTTCCGGGCCATCTCGGGCTCCGCGAAGGAAATCTGCTGTGAGCAGACGAAACCAGGAGAAGCTCCTGAGGATTTCCAGCACTACGGGTGGCAGATGTTATCATACCATCAATAATGCACCGAATCTCACCAGAACTTTGAAGTTAAATGTGCTTGCGCTAGAGTAGTACTAGGATCCATCCCTCTTTTTACTTTCTTTGTGTTCGGATTCTTGGGTCAGCTTCAGTTTGCTGCGGGAGCAGGGCAGCCCCTCCGGGTTTCCTGTGCGCAAGTGCAACGGATCCCATCAGTTAAATGTGCAGTACTGGGATCTGGAAAGTCCTCGTCATGCACCCTTCTCCAAAATTCCGGGCACGGAGCTCAGAACAGACTAATTTTGACCATAATGCCAAATGACAATGTCGACGGAGCTGAAAACCTGCTGAAGTGGGAGAGAGATGAAAGAATGGGCGAGTTTTTGCAAGCAATGCTGAACAGAAAACTTGGGGAAGCCTCAGAGGCACTAAAACAGCTGAATTTTGACCTGAGCGACAGGGCTAATGGAGAGCAGCTAGGTTGGCAACCTGATGGAGCTCGGATCGAGCGGTGACGGAACTTTTCAGTCCACGCGCATCAAAAGTTGCAACAGTTTACGTTCTCGGGGGGCTGTGTGCCTCTCCTTCTTCACTCCTTCTTCCACTGGCGGGGAAATTCGATAGTTCCTGGGACGGCGGAACCGCGGGAGGAGCTTCCAGGCCATCTCGGGCTCCGCGAAGGAAATCTGTAGTGGGCGGACGGCACCGGGAGAAGCTCCTGAGGATTTCCAGCGCTGCCGGTGACGAGTGCAATCATACCATCAATAATGCACTGGATCTCATCAGAACTCCGAAGTTAAACGTGCTTGCACGAGAGTAGTACTAGGATGTGTGACCACCTGGGAAGTCCTCATGTTGAATCCATCCTTCTTTTTACTTTCTTTGCATTCGGATTCCTGGGGCAGTGGACCTCTCCTTCTCAGCTACTTCTTCCACCCGCGGGGAAATTCGACCGTTCCCGGGACGGCAAAACCATGGGAGGAGCTTTCATGCCGTCTTGGGCTCTGCGAAGAAAATCTGCTGCAGGCGGATGGCGCCGGGAGAAGTTCCTGGGGATTTCTGGTGCTACGAGTGGCAGGTGCGATCATACCAGCACTAGTGCACCGGATCTCATTAGAACACCGAAGCGAAACGTGCTTGGGTGAGAGTAGTACGAGGAAGGGTGACCTCTAGGGAAGTCATCGTGTTCCACCCCTCCTTCTTTTTCCTTTTTCTGCATTCGGATTCCTGGGTCAGTGGCAGTTTGCTGCGGGGGGAGGGCAGCCCCACGAGGTTTCCTGCGCGCAAGAGCAATGGATCCCATCAGTTAAATGTGCAGTACTGGGATCTGGGAAGTCCTCGTCTCGCACCCTTCTCCTAAATTTTGGGCATGAAACTTGGAATGGACGAATTTTGACTAGAATGCCAAATGACAATGTCGACGGAGCCCAGAACATGCTGAAGCGGGAGAGAGATAAAAGAATGGGCTAGTTTTTGCAAACAATGCTGAACGGCAATCTTGGGGAAGCCTTGGAAGCATTGAAGCAACCCAATTTTGACCCGAGCAACGGGGCCAATGGAGCTCGGAACGAGGTTTGCATCGAGCAGCGATGGGACTCGTGGGTCCAGGCATGTCAAAAGTTATGACGGTTTATGTTCTCGGGGGGCTGTGCGCCTCTCCCTCTTGGCTCTTTCTTCCGTCTGCGGGGAAATTTGACTGTTCCTGGGACGACGGAACCGCGGGAGGAGCTCCCGGGCTCCGCAAAGGAAATCTCCTGCGTATGGACAGCGCCAGGAGAAGCTCCTGGGAATTTCTGATGCTGAGGGTGGTGGGTGCAATTATACCAGCACTAATGCACCGGATCCTATAAGAACTTCGAAGTTATAAGTGCTTGGGCGAAGGTAGTGCTAGGATGGGTGACCTCGTTGGAAGTCCTCGTGTTGCACATCTCCATCTTTCCATTGGTTAAATGCACAGTACTGGGATCCGGGAAGTCCTCGTCTCACACCTTTCTCCTAAATTCTTGGGACGGATGAATTTTGACCAGAATGCCGAGCGACAAAGTCAACAGAGCCCAAAACCTGCTGAAATGGAAGAGAGATGAAAGAACGTGGGAATTTTTGCAAACAATGCCAGACGGCAATCTTGGGGAAGTCTCAAAAGCACTAAAACAGCCAAATTTTAACCCAAGCGACAGGGCCAATGGAGCTAGGAACGAGCCTTCCATCGAGTGGTGACGGGACTCGTGGGTCCACGTGCATCAAAAGTTATGACGGTTTACATTCTAAGGGGGCTGTGCACCTCTCCTTCTCGTCTCCTTCTTCCGCCCATGGGGAAATTCGACAGTTCCTGGGATGGTGGAACAGCGGGAGGAGCTTCCCGGCCATCCCAGGCTCCGCGAAGGAAATCTGCTGCGGGCGAATGTCACCAGGTGAAGCTCCTGTGAACTTTCGGCACTACGGGTGGCGGATGCAATCATACCAGGACTAATCTACCGGATCCCATTTAAAACTCCGAAGTTAAACGTGCTTGGGCGAGAGTAGTGCTAGGATGGGTGACCTCCTGGGAAGTCCTCGTGTTGCATTCATCTTTTTTTTTTACCCTTTCTCTGCGATCGGATTCCTGAGTTGGCTACAGTTTGCTGTGGGCGCAGGGCAGCCCTCCAGGTTTCCTGTGCGCAAGTGCAACGGATCCCATCAGTTAAATGTGCAGTAGTGGGATCCAGGAAGTCCTCATCACACACCCTTCTCCAAAATTCTGGGCACAAAACTCAGAACAAACTAATTTTGACCTTAATGCCAAAAGGCAATGTCGATGGAGCCAAAAACCTGCGGGCGAATGGCACTGGGAGAAACTCTTATGGATTTTCGGCGTTATATGTGATGTATGCGATCATACTAGCACTAATGCACCGATCCCATTAGAACTCCAAAGTTAAACGTACTTTGGCGAGAGTAGTACTAGGATGGGTGACCTCCTAGAAAGTCCTTGTGTTGTATTCATCTTTTTTTTTTTTCCTTTCTCTGCGATCGGATTCCTGAGTTGGCTCCAGTTTGCTGCGGGGGCAGGGCAGCCCCTCTGGGTTTCCTGTGTGCAAGTGCAATGGATCCCATCAGTTAAATGTGCGGTAGTGGGATCCGGGAAGTCCTCATCACACACCCGTGGGGAAATTTGACCATTCCCAGGATGGCAAAACCACGGGAGGAGCTTTCAGGCCATCTTGGGCTCTGCGAAGGAAATCTGCTGCAGGCGGATGGCACCGAGAGAAGTTCCTGGGGATTTCCAGCGCTACGAGTGGCAGGTGCGATCATAGCAGCACTAGTGCACCGGATCTCATTAGAACACCAAAGTGAAACGTGCTTGGGTGAGAGTAGTACTAGGAAGGGTGACCTCTAGGGAAGTCCTCATGTTCCACCCCTCCTTCTTTTTCCTTTTTCTGCATTCAGATTCCTGGGTCAGCGGCAGTTTGCTGCGGGGGGAGGGCAGCCCCTGGCGGTTTCCTGCACGTAAGTGCAACAGATCCCATCACAGGGGGAGGGCAGCCCCTGGGGGTTTCCTGCACATAAGTGCAACAGATCCCATCAGTTAAACGTGCAGTACCTTGATCCGGGAAGTCCTCGTCTCGCACCCTTCTCCTAAATTCCTGGCAAGGAGCTTGGAATGGACGAATTTTGATGAGAATGCCGAACGAAAATGTCCACGGAGCCCAAAACCTGCTGAAGCAGGAGAGAGACAAAAGAATGGGCGAGTTTTCGCAAACAATGCTGAATGGCAATCTTGGGGAAGCCTTGGAGGCACTAAAACAGCCGAATTTTGACCCAAGTGACAGGGCCAATGGAGAGCAGCTCGACTGGCAGCCTGATGGAGCTCGGATCAAGCGGTGGCAGGACTCTTTGGTCCACGTGCCTCAAAAGTTGCGACGGTTTACATTCTCGGGGGGCTGTGCGCCTCTCCTTCTTGGCTCCTTCTTCCGCCCGTGAGGAAATTCGATAGTTCCTGGGATGGCGGAACCGGGGGAGGAGCTTCCGGGCCGTCTCCGGCACAACAAAGAAAATCTGTTGCGGACGGACAGCGCCAGGAGAAGCTCCAGGTCTGCGGCAGTTTGCTACAGGGGGAGGGCAGCCCTTCGGGGTTTCCTGCAGGCAAGTGTAACAGATCCCATCAGTTAAACGTGCAGTACGGGGTTCTGGGAAGTCCTCACCACGCATGCTTCTCCAAAATTCTGGGCACGGAACTTGGAACGGACGAATTATGACCAGAATGGTGAACAACAATGTCGACGGAGCCAAAAACCTGCTGAAGCGGGAGAGAGACGAAAGAACGGACAAGTTTTCGCAAGCAATGCTGAATCGGCAATCTTTGGGAAGCCTCAGAAGCACTGACACAGCCGAATTTTGACCCGAGTGACGGGTCCAATGGAGCTAGGAACGAGCTTTCCATCGGTGATGGGACTCATGGGTCCAGGTGCGTCAAAAGTTATGATGGTTTACGTTCTCAGGGGGCTGTGCACCACTCCTTCTCGTCTCCTTCTTCCGCCCACGGGGAAATTCGACCATTCCTAGGATGGCCAAACCGAGGGAGGATCTTCCAGGCTGTCCTGGGCTCTGCGAAGGAAATCTGCTGCACGCGAATGGCACCAGGAGAAGCTCCTATGGATTTTCGGCACTACAACTGATGGATGCGATCATAGCAGCACTAATGCACTGGATCCCATCATAACTCTGAAGTTAAACGTGCTTGGGCGAGAGTAGTACTAGGATGGGTGAACTCCCGGGAAGTCCTCATGTTGCATTCTTTCTTTTTTTTCCTTTCTCTGCGATCGGATTCTTGGGTTGGCTGCAGTTTGCTGTGGGGGCAAGGCTGCCCCTCAGGGTTTCCTGTGCGCAAGTGCAACGGATCCCATCAGTTAAATGCGTAGTATTGGGATCTGGGAAGTGCTCGTCATGCACCCTTCTCCAAAATTCAGAGCACAGAACTTGGAACAGCCTAATTTTGACCTGAATGCCAAACGACAATGTCGAGGGAGCCAAAAACCTGCTGAAGTGGGAGAGAGACGAAAGAACAGGCGAGTTTTCACAAGCAATGCTGAGCGGCAATCTTGGGGAAGCCTCAGAGGCACTAACACAGCCGAATTTTGGCCTGAGTGACAGGGCCAATGGAGAGCAGCTCAACTGGCAGCCCGATCGAGCTCGGACCGAGCGGTGAGGGGACTTTTTGGTCCATGCGCGTCAAAAGTTGTGACAGTTTACCTTCTCGGGGGGCTGTGCGCCTCTCCTTCTTGGCTCCTTCTTCCACCCGCGGGGAATTTCGATAGTTCCTGGGATGGCAGAACTGCGGGAGGAGCTTGCAGGCTGTCTCGGGCTCCGCGAAGGAAATCTGCTGCTGGCAGATGGCACCGGGAGAAGATTCTGAGGATTTCCAGTGCTGCGGGTGGTGGGTGTGATCATACCATCAATAATGGCCCGGATCTCCTTGTGTTGCATTCATCTTTTTTTTTTCCTTTCTCTGCGATCAGATTCCTGAGTTCGCTGCGGGGGCAGGGCAGCCCCTCTGGGTTTCCTGTGTGCAAGTGCAATGGATCCTATCAGTTAAATGTGCAGTACTGGGATCCGGGAAGTCCTCGTCACACACCCTTCTCCAAAATTCCAGGCACAAAACTCGGAACAGACTAATTTTGACCTTAATGCCAAAAGACAATGTCAATGGAGCCGAAAACCTGCTGAAGTGGGAGAGAGACAAAAGAATGGGCGAGTTTTCGCAAGCAATGCTGAACGGCAATCTTGGGGAAGCCTCGGAGGCACTAAAACAGCCGAATTTTGACCCGAGTGACAGGGCCAATGGAGAGCAGCTCGACTGGCAGCCCGATGGAGCTTGGATCGAGCAATGATGGGACTCTTTGGTCCACGCATGTCAAAAGTTGCAAAGGTTTATGTTCTCAGGGGGCTGTGCGCCACTCATAATGGAGAGCAGCTCGACTGGCAGCCCGATGGAGCTCAGATCGAGCGGTGATGGGACTCTTCGGTCCACGCAAGTCAAAAGTTGCAAAGGTTTATGTTCTCAGGGGGCTGTGCGCCACTCCTTCTCATCTGCTTCTTCCGCCCACGGGGAAATTCAACCGTTCTTGGGACGGCGGAACCAAGGGAGGATCTTCCAGGCCATCCTGGGCTCCACGAAGGAAATCTGCTGTGGGCGAATGGCACTGGGAAAAGCTCGTATGGATTTTCGGCACTACAAGTGACAGATCGGATCATACCAGCACTAATGCATCGGATTTCATAAACGTGCTTGGGTGAGAGTAGTACTAGGATGGGTGACCTCTTGGGTAGTCTTCGTGTTGCATTCATCTTTTTTTTTTTTCCTTTTTCTGCAATCGGATTCCTGAGTTGGCTGCAGTTTGCTGCCGGGGCAGGGCAGCCCCTCCGGGTTTCCTGTGCGCAAGTGCAACAGATCCCATCAGTAAAATGTGCAGTAGTGGGATCCGGGAAGTCCTCATCACACACCCTTCTCCAAATTTCGGGGCACAAAACTCGGAATAGACTAATGTTGACCTTAATTCCAAAAGACAATGTCGACGGAGCCAAAAAGCTGCAGGCAAATGGCATTGGAAGAAGCTCCTATGGATTTTTGGTGCCATAAGTCACGGATGTGATCATACCAGCACTAATGCACTGGATGTCATCAGAACTCCAAAGTTAAATGTGCTTAGATGAGAGTAGTACTAGGATGGGTGACTTCTTGGGAAGTCCTCGTATTGCATTCAACTTTTTTTTTTCCTTTCTCTGCGATCAGATCCCTGAGTGGGCTGCAGTTTCCTGTGGGGGAAGGGCAGCCCCTCCGGTTTTCCTGTGAGCAAGGCAACGGATCGAAAACCCGTGGGTGAATGGCACTGGGAGAAGCTCCTATGGATTTTCGATGCTACAAGTGACGAATGATATCATACCAGCACTAATGCACCGGATCCCATTAGAACTCTGAAGTTAAATGTGCTTCGGCGAGAGTAGTACTAGGTGGGAAGTCCTCGTGTTGCATTCATCTTTTTTTTTTCCTTTCTCTACGATCGGATTCCTGAGTTGGCTGAAGTTTGCGGCAGGGGCACGGCAGCCCCTCTGGCTTTCCTGTGCGCAAGTGCAACAGATCCCATCAGTTGAATGTGCAGTAGTGGGATACGGGAAGTCCTCAAACCACAACCTCCTCCAAAATTCCGGGCACAAAACTCGGAACAGACTAATTTCGACATTAATGCCAAAAGAAAATGTCGACAGAGCAGAAAACCTGCGGGCAAATGGCATTGGAAGAAGCTCCTATGGATTTTTGGCACCATAAGCGATGGATGCGATCATATCAGCACTAATGCACAGGATCCAATCAGAATTCCGTGGTTAAACGTGCTTGGGCGAGAGTAGTACTAGGATGGGTGACCTCCTGGGAAGTCTTCGTGTTGCATTCAACCTTTTTTTTTTTCCTTTCCCTACGTTGGAATCCTAAGCGGGCTGCAGTTTCCTGCAGGGGCAGGGCAGCCCCTCCGGGTTTCCTGTGCGCAAGTGCAACGGATCCCATCGGTTAAATGTGCAGTAGTGGGATCCGGGAAGTCCTCATCACACAGCCTTCTCCAAAATTCTGGGCACAAAAATCGGAACAGACTAATTTTGAGCCTAATGCCAAAAGAAAATGTTGACGGAGCTGAAAAGCTGCGGGCAAATGGCATTGGAAGAAGCTCCTATGGATTTTTGGCGCCATAAGTGATGGATGCGATCATACCAGCACTAATACATTGGATCCTATCAGAATTTTGAAGTTAAACGTGCTTGGGCAAGAGTAGTACTAGGATGGGTAACCTCCTGGGAAGTCCTCGTGTTGCATTCAACTTTTTTTTTTTTTTTCCTTTCTCTGCGATCGGATTCCTGAGTGGGCTGCAGTTTCCTGCGGGGGCAGGGCAGCCCCTCTGGGTTTCCTGTGCGCAAGTGCAACGGATCCCATCAGTTAAATGTGCAGTAGTGGGATCCGGGAAGTCCTCATCACACAGCCTTCTCCAAAATTCCGGGCACAAAACTCGGAACGGACTAATTTTGACCTTAATGCCAAAAGAAATTGTCGACGGAGCCGAAAACCTGCGGGCAAATGGCATCGGAAGAAGCTCCCATGGATTTTTGGTGCCACAACTGATAGATGCGATCATACCAGCACTAATGCACCGAATCTCATCAGAACTCTAAAGTTAAACGTGCTTCGGTGAGAGTAATACTAGGATGGGTGACCTCCTGGGAAGTCCTCGTGTTGCATTCAACTCTTTTTTTTTTCCTTTCTCTGCGATCGGATTACTGAGTGGGCTGCAGTTTCCTGCGGGGGCAGGGCAGCCCCTCCCTGTTTCCTGTGCGCAAGTGCAATGGATCCCATCGGTTAAATGTGCAGTAGTGGGATCCGGGAAGTCCTCATCACACAGCCTTCTCCAAAATTCCGGGCACAAAACTCGGAATAGACTAATTTTGACCTTAATGCCAAAAGACAATCTCGAGGGAGCCGAAAACCTACAGGCAAATGGCATTGGAAGAAGCTCCTATGGATTTTTGGCACCATTAGTAACGGATGCGATCATACCAGCACTAATGCATTGGATCCAATCAAAATTTCAAAGTTAAACGTGCTTTGGCGAGAGTTGTACTAGGATGGGTGACCTCCTGGGAAGTCCTCGTGTTGCATTAATTTTTTTTTTTTTCCTTTCTCTGCGATCGGATTCCTGAGTGGGCTGCAGTTTCCTGCGGGGGCAGGGCAGCCCCTCCCTGTTTCCTGTGCGCAAGTGCAATGGACCCCATTGGTTAAATGTGCAGTAGTGGGATCCGGGAAGTCCTCATCACACAGCCTTCTCCAAAATTCCGGGAACAAAACTCGGAATAGACTAATTTTAACCTTAATGCCAAAAGACAATCTCGACGGAGCCGAAAACCTGTGGGCAAATGGCATTGGAAGAAGCTCCTATGGATTTTTGGCGCCATTAGTAACGGATGCGATCATACCAGCACTAATGCATTGGATCCAATCAGAATTTCGAAGTTAAACGTGCTTGGGCGAGAGTTGTACTAGGATGGGTGACCTCCTGGGAAGTCCTCGTGTTGCATTAATTTTTTTTTTTTCCTTTCTCTGCGATCGGATTCCTGAGTGGGCTGCAGTTTCCTGCGGGGGCAGGGCAGCCCCTCCCTGTTTCCTGTGCGCAAGTGCAATGGACCCCATTGGTTAAATGTGCAGTAGTGGGATCTAGGAAGTCCTCATCACACAGCCTTCTCCAAAATTCCAGGCACAAAACTCGGAATAGACTAATTTTAACCTTAATGCCAAAAGACAATCTCGACGGAGCCGAAAACCTGCGGGCAAATGGCATTGGAAGAAGCTCCTATGGATTTTTGGCGCCATTAGTAATGGATGCGATCATACCAGCACTAATGCATTGGATCCAATCAGAATTTCGAAGTTAAACGTGCTTGGGCGAGAGTAGTACTAGGATGGGTAACCTCCTGGGAAGTCCTCATGTTGCATTCAACTTTTTTTTTTTTCCTTTCTCTGCGATCGGATTCCTGAGTGGGCTGCAGTTTCCTGCAGGGGCAGGGCAGCCCCTCCCTATTTCCTCTGTGTAAGTGCAACGGATCCCATCGGTTAAATGTGCAGTAGTGGGATCCGGGAAGTCCTCATCACACAGCCTTCTCCAAAATTCCGGGCACAAAACTCGGAACAGACTAATTTTGACCTTAATTTCAAAAGAAATTGTCGACGGAGCCGAAAACCTGCAGGCAAATGGCATCGGAAGAAGCTCCTATGGAATTTTGGCGCCATAAGTGATAGATGCGATCATACCAGCACTAATGCACTGGATCCCATCAGAACTCTGAAGTTAAACGTGCTTGGGCGAGAGTAGTACTAGGATGGGTGACCTCTTGTGTAGTCTTCATATTGCATTCATCTTTTTTTTTTTCCTTTTTCTGCGATCGGATTCCTGAGTTGGCTGCAGTTTGCTGCCGGGGCAGGGCAGCCCCTCCGGGTTTCCTGTGCGCAAGTGCAACGGATCCCATCAGTAAAATGTGCAGTAGTGGGATCCGGGAAGTCCTCATCACACACCCTTCTCCAAAATTCTGGGCAGAAAACTCGAAACAGACTAATGTTGACCTTAATGCCAAAAGACAATGTCGACGGAGCCAAAAACCTGCCAAAGTGGGAGAGAGATGAAAGAATGGGCGAGTTTTTGCAAGCAAGCAATGCTGAACGGCAATCTTGGGGAAGCCTCAGAGGCACTAAAACAGCCAAATTTTCACCCGAGTGACAGGGCCAATGGAGAGCAGCTCAACTGGCAGCCCGATGGAGCTTGGATTGAGTGGTGATGGGACTCTTCGGTCCACACGCGTCAAAAGTTGCGACGGTTTATGTTCTCAGGGGGCTGTGCACCACTCCTTCTCGTCTCCTTCTTCCACCCACTGGGAAATTCGACCGTTCCTGGGATGGCGGAACCGAGGGAGGATCCTCCAGGCCGTCCTGGGCTCCGCGACAGAAATCTTCTGCGGGCGAATGGCACCGGGAGAAGTTCCTATGGATGTTTGGCACTGTAAGTAATGAATGCCATCATACCAACACTAATACATTAGATCCCATCAGAACTCTGAAGTTAAATGTGCTTGTGCAAGAGTAGTACTAGAATGGGTGACCTCTTTGGAAGTTCTCGTGTTGCATTCATTTTTTTTTTCCTTTCTCTGTGATTGGATTCTTGGGTTGGCTGCAGTTTGCTGCGGGGGCAAGGCTGCCCCTCAAGGTTTCCTGTGTGCAAGTGCAACAGATCCCATCAGTTAAATGTGCAGTACTGGGATTCAGGAAGTCCTCGTCACGCACCCTTCTCCAAAATTTGCAGCACAGAACTTGGAACACACTAATTTTGACCTGAATGCCAGATGAGAATGTCGACCAAGCCGAAAACCTGCTGAAGTGGGAGAGAGAGGAAAGAATAGGCGAGTTTTCGCAAGCAATGATGAACGGCAATCTTGGGGAAGCCTCAGAGGCACTAAAACAGCTGAATTTTGACCGGAGTGACAGGGCTAATGGAGAGCAGCTCGACTGGCAGCCCGATGGAGCTCAGATCGAGCGGTGATGGGACTTTTTGGTCCAGGCACATCAACAGTTGCAACGGTTTATGTTCTCGGGGGGCCTGTGTGCCACTCCTTCTTGGCTCCTTCTTCTGCCCGAGAGGAAATTCGATAGTTCCGGGTACGGTGGAACCGCAGGTGGAGCATCCCGGCCATCTCGGGCTCTGCAAAGGAAATCTGCTGCTGGCAGACAGCACCGGGAGATGCTCCTGAGGATTTCCAGTGCTGCGGGTGGCGGGTGCGATCATACCATCAATAATGCACCGGATCTCATCAGAACTTCGAAATTAAACGTGCTTACATGAGAGTAGTACTAGGATGTGGGACCACCTGGGAAGTCGTCATGTTGCATCCATCCTTCTTTTTACTTTCTTTGCATTCGGATTCCCTGGGTCGGCTACAGTTTGCTGTGGGGGGAGGGTAACCCCTCGAGGTTTCCTGCTCGCAAGTGCAAGGGATCCCATCAGTTAAACGCGCAGTACTGGGATCGGGGAAGTCCTCGTCTCGGACCCTTCACCAAAATTCCAGGCACGAAACTTGGAACAGATGAATTTTCACCTGAATGCCAAATGACAATGTCGACAGAGCCCAAAACCCGCTGAAGCGGGAGAGAGAAGAAAGAACGTGTGAGTTTTCGCAAGGAATGCTCAATGGCAATTTTCACCTGAAACAGCCGAATTTTGACCCCAGCGATGGGGCCAATGGAGAGCAGCTCGACTGGCAGCCCAATGGAGCTTGGATCAAGTGGTGACGGGACTCTTCGGTCCACGCGTGTCAAAAGTTGCGACGGTTTACGTTCTCGGAGGGCTGCGCACCACTCCTTCTCGTCTCCTTCTTCCGCCCACGGGGAAATTCAACCGTTCTTGGGAAGGTGGAATCGAGGGAGGATCTTCCAGGCCATCCTGGGCTCCGGGACGGAAATCTGCTGCGGGCGAATGGCACCGGGAAAAGTTCCTATGGATTTTTGGCGCTTCAACTGACGGATGCGATCATACCAGTACTAATGCACCGATCCCATCAGAACTCCGAAGCTAAAAGTGCTTGGGCGTGAGTAGTACTAGGATGGGTGACCTCCTGGGATGTCCTCATGTTGCATTCACCTTTTTTTTATTTCTTTCTCTATGATCGGATTCTTGGGTTGGCTGCAGTTTGCTGCGGGGGCAAGGCTGCCCCTCAGGGTTTCCTGTGCACAAGTGCAACGGATCCCATCAGTTAAATGCATAGTACTGGGATCCGGGAAGTGCTCGTCACGCACCCTTCTCCAAAATTCAGAGCACAGAACTTGGAACAGACTAATTTTGACCTGAATGCCAAACAACAATGTCGAGGGAGCCGAAAACCTGCTGAAGTGGGAGAGAGACGAAAGAACAGGGGAGTTTTCACAAGCAATGCTGAACGGCAATCTTGGGGAAGCCTCGGTGGCACTAGAACAGCCGAATTTTGACCCGAGTGACTGGGCCAATGGTGAGCAGCTCGACTGGCAGCCCGATGGAGCTTGGATCGAGCGGTGACAGGACTTTTCGGTCCACGTGTGTCAAAAGTTGCGACGGTTTGTGTTCTTGGGGGGCTGTGTGCCACTCCCTCTTGGCTCCTTCTTCCGCCCGTGAGGAAATTCGATAGTTCCTGGGATGGCGGAACCGCGGGTGGAGCATCCGGGCCATCTCGGGGTCGGGGAAGGAAATCTGCTGTGGGCAGACGGCACAGGGAGAAGCTCCTTAGGATTTCCAGTGCTGCAGGTGGCGGGTGCGATCGTAACATCAATAATGCACCGGATCTCATCAGAACTCCGAAGTTAAATGTACTTGTGCAAGAGTAGTACTAGGATGTGTGACCACCTGGGAAGTCCTCATGTTGCATCCATCCTTCTTTTTACTTTCTTTGCGTTTGGATTCTCGGGTCAGCTGCAGTTTGCTGTGGGGGGAGGGCAGCCCCTCGGGGTTTCCTGCACGCAAGTACAAGGGATCCCATCAGTTAAACGCGCAGTACTGGGATCGGGGAAGTCCTCGTCTTGGACACTTCACCAAAATTCCGGGCACAGAACTTGAAACAGACGAATTATGACCAGAATGCCGAATGACAATGTCAACGGAGCCGAAAACCTGCTGAAGCGAGAGAGAGACCAATGAACGGGTGAGTTTTCGCAAGCAATGCTGAACCGGCAATCTTCGGGAAGCCTTGGAAGCACCCAAACAGCCGAATTTTGACCCAAGCGAAGGGGCCAATGGAGTAGGAATGAGCTTTCCATCGGTGACGGGATTCATGGGTCCACGTGCATCAAAAGTTACAATGGTTTACGTTCTTAGGGGGCTGTGCACCACTCCTTCTCGTCTCCTTCTTCCGCCCACGAGGAAATTCGACCGTTCCTAGGACAGTGGAACCGAGGGAGGATCTTCCAGGTCGTCTCGGGCTCCGCAAAGGAAATGTTTGGGTGAATGGCACTGGGGGAAGCTCCTATGGATTTTTGGCACTACAAGTGACGGATGCGATCATACCAACACTAATGCACCGGATTCCATTAGAACTACAAAGTTAAACACGTTTGTGTGAGACTAGTACTAGGATGGGTGACCTCCTAGGAAGTCCTCGTGTTGCACCCTTTGTTATTCTTCATTTCTCTGTACTCGGATTCCCGGGTCAGCGGCAGTTTGCTGTGGGGCCAGGGCAGCCCCTCGGGGCTTCCTGCGTGCAAGTGCAATGGATCCCATCAGTCAAACATACAGTAATGGGATCCGAGAAGTCCTCGTCTTGCACCCTTCACCAAAATTCTGGGCACGGAACTCGGAACGGATGAATTATGACCAGAATGCCAAAGGACAATGTCGACGGAGCCCAAAACCTGCTGAAGCAGGAGAGAGACGAAAGAACGGGCGAGTTTCTACAAACAATGCTGAACGGCAATCTTGGGGAAGGCGCCGTCTCGGGACGACAGAACCACGGGAGCAGCTTCCGGGCCGTCTCGGGCTCCGCGAAGGAAATCTGCTGCATGTGGAAGGCGCCGAGTGAAGCTACTGTGGATTTCCAGCTCTGCAGCTGATGGGTGCAATCATACCAGCACTAACACACAGGATCCCATCAGAACTCTGAAGTTAAATATGCTTAGGCAAGAGTAGTACTAGGATGGGTGACCTCCTGGGAAGTCCTGGTGTTGCATCTATCACGATCGTTTCTGCGGTTTGCTGCGGTGGCAGGGCAGCCCCTCGGGGTTTCCTGCACGCAAGTGCAACGGATCCCGTCAGTTAAACGCGCAGTACTGGGATCCGGGATGCCCTTGTCTCGCACCTTTCTCCTAAATTCTGGGCACGGAACTCCGGACAGATGAATTTTGACCAGAATGCCGAGCGACAAAGTTGACAGAGCCCAAAACCCGCTGAAACGGGTGAGAGATGAAAGAACAAGGGAGTTTTTGCAAACAATGCCGTATGGCAATCTTGGGGAAGTATCAAAAGCACTAAAACAGCTGAATTTTGACCCAAGCGACGGGGCCAATGGAGCTAGGAACGAGCCTTCCATCGAGTGGTGATGGGACTCGCGCGTCCACACGTGTCAAAAGTTACGACAGTTTACATCCTAAGGGAGCTGTGCGCCTCTCCTTCTCATCTCCTTCTTCCGCCCACAGGGAAATTCGACCGTTCCTGGGATGGCGCAACAGCAGGAGGAGCTTCCCGGCCGTCCCGGGCTCCGCGAAGGAAATCTGCTGCAGGTGAATGTCACCAGGAGAAGCTCCTGTGGATTTTCGGCGCTACGGGTGGCGGATGCAATCATACCAGCACTAATCCACCGGATTCCTGAGTTGGCTACAGTTTGCTGCAGGGGCAGGGCAGCCCCTCTGGGTTTCCTGGGTGCACGTGCAACAGATCCCATCAGTTAAATGTGCAGTACTGGGATCCAAGAAGTCCTTGTCACACACCCTTTTCCATAATTCCAGGCACAGAACTCAGAATAGACTAATTTTGACCTTAATGCCAAAAGACAATGTCAACGGAGCCGAAAACCTGCTGAAGTGGGAGAGAGACGAAAGAATGGGAAGTCCTCATATTGCATTCAACCTTTTTTTTTCCCTTTCTCTGCGATTGGATTCCTGAGTGGGCTGCAGTTTCCTGTGGGGGATGGGCACCCCCTCCGGGTTTCCCATGCGCAAGTGCAACGGATCGAAAAACCTGCAGACGAATAGCACTGGGAGAAGCTCCTATGGATTTTCGGCACTACAAGTGACGAATGAGATCATACCAGCACTAATGCACTGGATCCCATCAAAACTCTGAAGTTAAATGTGCTTCGGCGAGAGTAGTACTAGGTGGGAAGTCCTTGTGTTGCATTCATCATTTTTTTTTTTTTCTCCTTTCTCTGCGATCGGATTCCTGAGTTGGAAGAAGTTTGCTGCGGGGGCAGGGCAGCCCCTCCGGCTTTCCTGTGCGCAAGTGCAACGGATGATCCCATCAATTAAATGTGCGGTAGTGGGATACGGGAAGTACTCATCACACAGCCTTCTCCAAAATTCCGGGCACAAAACTCGGAATAGACTAATTTTGACCTTAATGCCAAAAGACAATGTCGATGGAGCCGAAAACCTGCGGGCAAATGGCATTGGAAGAAGCTCCTATGGATTTTTGGCGCCATAAGTCATGGATGTGATTATACCAGCACTAATGCACCGGATGTCATCAGAACTCCAAAGTTAAACGTGATTAGACGAGAGTAGTACTAGGATGGGGGACCTCTTGGGAAGTCCTCGTATTGCATTCAACTTTTTTTTTTTCCTTTCTCTGCGATCGGATTCCTGAGTGGGCTGCAGTTTCCTGTGGGGGAAGGGCAGCCCCTCTGGGTTTCTTGTGCACAAGGGCAATGGATCGAAAACCCGCGGGCGAATGGCACTAGGAGAAGCTCCTATGGATTTTCGGCGCAAGAAGTGACGAATGAGATCATACCAGTACTAATGCACCGGATCCCATCAGAACTCTGAAGTTAAATGTGCTTCGGCGAGAGTAGTACTAGGTGGGAAGTCCTCGTGTTGCATTCATCTTTTTTTTTTTTCCTTTCTCTACGATCGGATTCCTAAGTTGGCTGAAGTTTGCAGCAGGGGCAGGGCAGCCCCTCTGGCTTTCCTGTGCGCAAGTGCAACGGATCCCATCAGTTGAATGTGCAGTAGTGGGATACGGGAAGTCCTCAAACCATAGCCTTCTCCAAAATTCCAGGTACAAAACTCGGAACAGACTAATTTCGACCTTAATGCCAAAAGAAAATGTCGACGGAGCTGAAAGCCTGAGGGCAAATGGCATTGGAAGAAGCTCTTATGGATTTTTGGTGCCATTAGTGATGGATGCGATCATATCAGCACTAATGCACCGGATCCAATTAGAATTCTGTGGTTAAACGTGCTTAGGCGAGAGTAGTACTAGGATAGGTGACCTCTTGGGAAGTCCTCGTGTTGCATTTAACATTTTTTTTTCCTTTCTCTGCAATCGGATTCCTGAGTGGGCTGCAGTTTCCTGCGGGGGCAGGGCAGCCCCTCTGGGTTTCCCGTGCGCAAGTGCAATGGATTCCATCAGTTAAATGTGCAGTAGTGGGATCCGGGAAGTCCTCATCACACAGCCTTCTCCAAAATTCCGGGCACAAAACTTGGAACAGACTAATTTTGACCTTAATGCCAAAAGAAATTGTCGATGGAGCCGAAAACCTGCGGGCAAATGGCATCGGAAGAAGCTCCTATGGATTTTTGGCGCCATAAGCGACGGATGCGATCATACCAGCACTAATGCAACTGATCCCATAAGAATGTGCTTGGGCGAGAGTAGTACTAGGATGGGTGACCTCCTGGGAAGTCCTCGTGTTGCATTCAACTTTTTTTTTTCCTTTCCCTGCGATCGGATTCCTGAGCGGGCTGCAGTTTCCTGCAGGGGCAGGGCAGCCCCTCCGGGTTTCCTGTGCGCAAGTGCAACGGATCCCATCAGTTAAATGTGCAGTAGTGGGATCCGGGAAGTCCTCATCACACAGCCTTCTCCAAAATTCCGGGCACAAAACTTGAAATAGACTAATTTTGACCTTAATGCCAAAAGAAAATGTCGACGGAGCCGAAAAGCTGCGGGCAAATGGCATTGGAAGAAGCTCCTATGGATTTTTGGTGCCATAAGTGATGGATGTGATCATAATCAGCACTAATGCACCAGATCCAATCAGAATTCCGAAGTTAAACGTGCTTGGGTGAGAGTAGTACTAGAATGGGTGACATCTTGGGAAGTCCTCGTGTTGCATTCAACGTTTTTTTTCTCCTTTCTCTGCGATTGGATTCTTGAGTGGGCTGCAGTTTCCTGCGGGGGCAGGACAGCCCCTCCCTGTTTCCTGCACGCAAGTGGCAATGGATCCCATCAGTTAAATATGCAATAGTGGGATCCAGGAAGTCCTCATCATACAGCCTTCTCCAAAATTTCGGGCACAAAACTCGGAATAGACTAATTTTGACCTTAATGCCATGTCGACGGAGCCGAAAACCTGCGGGCAAATGGCATTGCAAGAAGCTCCTATGGATTTTTGGCGCTCTAAGTGACGGATGCGATCATACCAGCACTAATGCACCGGATTCCATCAGAACTCCAAAGTTAAACGTGCTTGGGCGAGAGTAGTACTAGGATGGGTGACCTCCTGGGAAGTCCTCGTGTTGCATTCAATATTTTTTCTTTCCTTTCTCTGCGATCGGATTCTTGAGCAGGCTGCAGTTTCTTGTGGGGGCAGGGCAGCCCGTCCGGGTTTCCTGTGCGCAAGTGCAACAGATACCATCAGTTAAATGTGCAGTACTGGGATCCGGGAAGTCCTCATCACACAGCCTTCTCCAAAATTCTGGGCACAAAACTCGGAACAGACTAATTTTGACCTTAATGCCAAAAGAAATTGTCGACGGAGCCGAAAACCTGCGGGCAAATGGCATCGGAAAAAGCTCCTATGGATTTTTGGCGCCATAAGCGACGGATTCGATCACACCAGCACTAATGCAACTGATCCCATAAGAACATTGAAGTTAAACGTGCTGGGGCGAGAGTAGTACTAGGATGGGTGACCTCCTAGGAAGTCCTCGTGTTGCATTCCACTTTTTTTTTTACCTTTCTTTGCGATCGGATTCCTGAGTGGGCTGCAGTTTCCTGCGGGGGCCGGGCATCCCTCCCTATTTCCTTTGTGCAAGTGCAATGGATCCCATCGGTTAAATGTGCAGTAGTGGGATCCGGGAAGTCCTCATCTCACAGCCTTCTCCAAAATTCCGGGCACAAAACTCGGAATAGACTAATTTTGACCTTAATGCCAAAAGACAATGTCGACAGAGCCGAAAACCTGCGGGCAAATGGCATTGCAAGAAGCTCCTATGGATTTTTTGCGCCATTAGTGACGGATGCGATCATACCAGCACTAATGCACCGGATCCATCAGAACTCCGAAGTTAAACGTGCTTGGGCGAGAGTAGTACTAGGATGGGTGACCTCCTGGGAAGTCCTCGTGTTGCATTCAACTTTTTTTTTTTCCTTTCTCTGCGATCGGATTCCTGAGTGGGCTGCAGTTTCCTGCGGGGGCAGGGCAGCCCCTCCCTGTTTCCTGTGCGCAAGTGCAATGGATCCCATCGGTTAAATGTGCAGTAGTGGGATCCGGGAAGTCCTCACCACACAGCCTTCTCCAAAATTCCGGGCACAAAACTCAGAATAGACTAGTTTTGACCTTAATGCCAAAAGACAATGTCGACGGAGACGAAAACCTGCGGGCAAATGGCATTGCAAGAAGCTCCTATGGAGTTTTGGCGCCCTAAGTGACGGATGCGATCATACTAGCACTAATGCACCGGATTCCATCAGAACTCCGAAGTTAAACGTGCTTTGGCGAGAGTAGTACTAGGATGGTTGACCTCTTGGGAAGTCCTCGTGTTGCATTCAATTTTTTTTCTTTCCTTTCTCTGCGATCAGATTCTTGAGCAGGCTGCAGTTTCTTGTGGGGGCAGGGCAGCCCATCCGGGTTTCGTGTGCGCAAGTGCAACAGATCCCATCAGTTAAATGTGCAGTACTGGGATCCGGGAAGTCCTCATCACACAGCCTTCTCCAAAATTCTGGGCACAAATCTCGGAACAGACTAATTTTGACCTTATTGCCAAAAGAAATTGTCGACGGAGCCAAAAACCTGCAGGCAAATGGCATCGGAAGAAGCTCCTATGGATTTTTTGCGCCATAAGCAACTGATTCGATCATACCAGCACTAATGCAACTGATCCCATAAGAACTTTGAAGTTAAACATGCTCGGGTGAGAGTAGTTCTAGGATGGGTGACCTCCTGGGAAGTCCTCGTGTTGCATTCCACTTTTGTTTTTTACCTTTCTCTGCGATCGGATTCCTGAGTGGGCTGCGGTTTCCTGCGGGGGCAGGGTAGCCCCTCCCTGTTTCCTGTGCGCAAGTGCAATGGATCCCATCGGTTAAATGTGCAGTAGTGGGATCCGGGAAGTCCTCATCACACAGCCTTCTCCAAAATTCCGGGCACAAAACTCGGAATAGACTAATTATGACTTTAATGCCAAAAGACAATGTCGACGGAGCCGAAATCCTGCGGGCAAATGGCATTGCAAGAAGCTCCTATGGATTTTTGGCGCCATTAGTGACGGATGCAATCATACCAGCAGTAATGCACCGGATCCCATCAGAACTCCAAAGTTAAACGTGCTTGGGCAAGAGTTGTACTACGATGGGTGACCTCCTGGGAAGCCCTCGTGTTGCATTCAACTTTTTTTTTTTTTCTCTGCGATCGGATTCCTGAGTGGGCTGCAGTTTCCTGCGGGGGTAGGGCAGCCCCTCCCTGTTTCCTGTGCGCAAGTGCAATGGATCCCATCGGTTAAATGTGCAGTAGTGGGATCCGGGAAGTCCTCATCACACAACCTTCTCCAAAATTCTAGGCACAAAACTCGAAATAGACTAATTTTGAACTTAATGCCAAAAGACAATGTCGACGGAGCCGAAAACCTGCGGGCAAATGGCATCGGAAGAAGCTCCTATGGATTTTTGGCGCCATAAGTGACGGATGCGATCATACCAACACTAATGCACCGAGATTCCATCAGAAGTTAAACGTGCTTGGGCGAGAGTAGTACTAGGATGGGTTACCTCTTGGGAAGTTCTCGTGTTGCACTCAACTTTTCTTTTTTCCTTTCTCTGCGATCGGATTCCTGAGTGGGCTGCCGTTTCCTGCGGGGGCAGGGCAGCCCCTCTGGTTTTCCTGTGCGCAAGTGCAACAGATCCCATCAGTTGAATGTGTAGTAGTGGGATCCGGGAAGTCTTCATCACACAGCCTTCTCCAAAATTCTGGGCACAAAACTCAGAACAGACTAATTTTGACCTTAATTCCAAATGAAAATGTCGACGGAGCAAAAAACCTGCGGGCAAATGGCATTGGAAGAAGCTCCTATGGATTTTTGGCGCCATTAGTGACGGATGCAATCATACCAGCACTAATGCACCGGATCCCATCAGAAGTCGGAAGTTAAACGTGCTTGTGCGAGAGTAATATTAAGATGGGTGACCTCCTGGGAAGTCCTCGTGTAGCATTCAACATTTTTTTTTTCCTTTCTCTGCGATCGGATTCCTGAGTGGGCTGCAGTTTCCTGTGGGGGAAGGGCAGCCCCTTCGGGTTTCCTATGCGCAAGTGCAACGGATCGAAAACCTGCGGGCGAATGGCACTGGGAGAAGCTCCTATGGATTTTCGGTGCTACAAGTGACGATTGAGATCATACCAGCACTAATGCACCGGATCCCATCAGAACTCTGAAGTTAAATGTGCTTCGGCGAGAGTAGTACTAGGTGGGAAGTCCTCGTGTTGCATTCAACTGTTTTTTTTTCCTTTCTCTGCGATCGGATTCTTGAGTGGGCTGTAGTTTCCTGCAGGGGCAGGGCAACCCCTCCGGGTTTCCTGTGCGCAAGTGCAACGGATCCCATTAATTAAATGTGCTGTAGTGGGATCTGGGAAGTCCTCATCACACAGCCTTCTCCAAAATTCCAGGCACAAAACTCGGAACAAACTAATTTTGACCTTAATGCCAAAAGGCAATGTCGATGGAGCCGAAAATCTGCGGGCGAATGGCACTGGGAGAAGCTCCTATGGATTTTTGGTGCTATAGGAGATGGATGTGATCATACCAGCACTAATGCACCGGATCCCATCAGAATTGGCACCGAAAACCTGCTGAAGTGGGAGAGAGATGAAAGAATGGGCGAGTTTTCGCAAGCAATGCTGAATGGCAATCTCGGGGGAGCCTCGGAGGCACTAAAACAGCCAAATTTTGACCTGAGTGACAGGACCAATGGAGAGCAGCTCGACTGGCAGCCCGATGGAGCTTGGATCGAGCAGTGACGGGACTCTTCGGTCCACACGTGTCAGAAGTTGCAAAAGTTTATGTTCTCAGGGGGCTGTGCGCCACTCCTTCTCGTCTGCTTCTTCCGTCCACGGGGAAATTCGACCTTTCTTGGGACGGCGGAACCAAGGGAGGATCTTCCAGGCCGTCCTAGGCTCTACGAAGGAAATCTGCTGCAGGCGAATGGCACTGAGAGAAGCTCGTATGGATTTTCGGCGCTGCAAGTGACAGATTTGATCATACCAGCACTAATGCACTGGATTCCGTCAGAACTTTGATGTTAAATGAGCTTGGGCAAGAGTAGTACTAGGATGGGTGACCTCTTGGGTAGTCTTTGTGTTGCATTCATCCTTTGTTTTTTCCTTTTTCTGCAATCGGATTCCAGAGTTGGCTGCAGCTTGCCGACGGGGCAGGGCAGCCCCTCCGGGTTTCCTGTGCGCAAGTGCAACAGATCCCATCAGTTAAATGTGCAGTACTGGGATCCGGGAAGTTCTCATCATGCACCCTTCTCCAAAATTCTGGGCACGGAACTTGGAACAGACTAATTTTGACCTGAAGGCCAAGCGACAATGTTGACGGAGTCGAAAACCTGCTGAAGTGGGAGAGAGACGAAAGAACGGGCGAGTTTTTTGCAAACAATGCTGAATGGCAATTTTGGGGAAGCCTCAGAGGCACTAAAACAGCCGAATTTTGACCCAAGTGACAGGGCCAATGGAGTGCAGCTCGACTGGTAGCCCGATGAAGCTCGGATCAAGCGGTGACGGGACTTTTCGGTCCACGCGGGTCAAAAGTTGTGACAGTTTACGTTCACGGGGGACTATGCGCCTCTCCTTCTTGGCTCCTTCTTCTGTCTGCGGGGAAATTTGATAGTTCCTGGGACGGCGGAACCGCGGGAGGAGCTTCTGGGCCATCTCGGGCTCCGCGAAGGAAATCTGCAGTGGGCGGACGGCACCGGGAGAAGCTCCTGAGGATTTCCAGCACTGCGTGTGGCGGGTGCGATCATACGATCAATAATGCACTGGATCTCATCAGAAATCCGAAGTTAAATGTGCTTGTGGGATAGTAGTACTAGGATGTGTGACCACCTGGGAAGTCCTCATGTTGCATTCATCCTTCTTTTTACTTTCTTTGCATTCAGAATCCCTAGTCAGTGTCTGTTTGCTGCAAGCGGAGGGTAGTCCCTCGGGGTTTCCTGCCTGCAAGTGCAAGGGATCCCATCAGTTGAACGCAAAGTACTGGGATCCGGGAAGTCCTCGTCTCGGACCCTTCACCAAAATTCTGGGCACGAAACTTGGAACGGACTAATTTTCACCTGAATGCCAAATGACAATGTCGACAGAGCCCAAAACTTGCTGAAGCGGGAGAGTGATGAAAGAACGGGCGAGATTTCATAAACAATGCTTAATGGCAATCTTGGGGAAGCCCCGGAAGCACTGAAATACCTGAATTTTGGCCTGAGCGATGGGGCCAATGGAGAGCAGCTCGACTAGCAGCCTTATGGAGCTTGGATCAAGCGGTGAGGGGACTCTTCGGTCCACATGCGTCAAAAGTTGTGACGGTTTACGTTCTCAAGGGGCTGTGCGCCACTCCTTCTCATCTCCTTCTTCCACCCACTGGGAAATTTGACTGTTCCTGGGACGGCGGAACCGAGGGAGGATCCTTCAGGCCGTCCTGGGCTCCACGACAGAAATCTTCTGCGGGCGAATGGCACCAGGAGAAGTTCCTATGGATGTTTGGCACTGTAAGTAATGAATGCCATCATACCAGCATTAATACACTGGATCCCATCAGAACTCTGAAGTTAAACGTGCTTGTGCGAGAGTAGTACTAGAATGGGTGACCTCTTTGGAAGTTCTTGCGTTGTATTCAACTTTTCTTTTTTCCTTTCTCTGCGATCGGATTCCTGAGTGGGCTGCAGTTTGCTGTGGGGGCACGGCAGCCCCTCTGTGTTTCCTGTGCGCAAGTGCAACGGATCGAAAACCTGTGGGTGAATGGCAGTGGGAGAAGCTCCTATGGATTTTCGGCGTTACAAGTGACCAATGCAATCATACCAGCACTAATGCACCGGATCCCATCAGAACTCTGAAGTTAAATGTGCTTCAGCGAGAGTAGCACTAGGTGGGAGGTCCTCGTGTTGCATTCATCTTTTTTTTATCCTTTCTCTGCAATCGGATTCCTGAGTTGGCTGCAATTTGCTGCAGGGGCAGGGCAGCCCCTCCGGGTTTCTTGTGCGCAAGTGCAACAGATCCCATCAGTTAAATGTAAAGTAGTGGGATCCGGGAAGTCCTCATCACATAGCCTTCTCCAAAATTCCAGGTACAAAACTCGGAACAGACTAATTTTGACCTTAATGCCAAAAGAAAATGTCGACGCAGCCGAAAACCTGCGGGCGAATGGCACTGCAAGAAGCTCCTATGGATTTTTGGCACTATAAGTGACGGATGCAATAATACCAGCACTAATGCACCGGATCCCATCATAACTCTGAAGTTAAACGTGCTTGGGCGAGAGTAATACTAGGATGGGTGACCTCCTGGGAAGTCCTTGTGTTGCATTCTGCATTCAACTTTTTTTTTTTCTCCTTTCCGTGTGATCAGATTCCTGAGTGGGCTGCAGTTTGCTGTGGGGGCACGGCAGCCCCTCCGGGTTTCCTGTGCGCAACTGCAACGGATCAAAAACCTGCGGGCGAATGGCAATGGGAGAAGCTCATATGGATTTTCGGCATTACAAATGACGAATGCGATCATAATAGCACTAATGCACCAGATCCCATCAGAACTCTGAAGTTAAATGCGCTGGGGCAACAGTAGTACTAGGTGGGAAGTCCTCGTGTTGCATTCATCTTTTTTTTTTCCTTTCTCTGCGATCAGATTCCAGAGTTGGCTGAAGTTTGCTGCGGGGGCAGGGCAGCCCCTCCAGGTTTCCTGTGCGCAAGTGCAACGGATCCCATCAGTTAAATGTGCAGTAGTGGGATCCGGGAAGTTCTCATCACACACCCTTCTCCAAAATTCCGGGCAGAAAACTCGGAATAGACTAATTTTGACCTTATTGCCAAAAGAAAATGTCGACGGAGCCGAAAACCTGCGGGTGAATGGCACTGGAAGAAGCTCCTATGGATTTTCGGTGCTATAAGTGACGGATGCGATCATACCAGCACTAATGCACTGGATCCCATCAGAACTCCGAAGTTAAACTTACTTGGGTGAGAGTAGTACTAGGATAGGTGACCTCCTGGGAAGTCCTCGTGTTGCATTCTGCATTCAACTTCTTTTTTTTCTCCTTTCCCTGCGATGGGATTCCTGAGTGGGCTGCAGTTTGCCGTGGGGGCACGGCAGCCCCTCCAGGTTTCTTGTGCGCAAGTGCAACGGATCAAAAACCTGCGGGCGAATGGCACTGGGAGAAGCTCCTATGGATTTTCGGCGTTACAAGTGACGAATGCGATCATACCAGCACTAATACACCGGATCCCATCAGAACTCTGAAGTTAAACGCGCTGGAGCGACAGTAGTACTAGGTGGGAAGTCTTCGTGTTGCATTCATCTTTTTTTTTTTTTCCTTGGTCTGCAATCGGATTCCTGAGTTGGCTGAAGTTTGCTGCGGGGGCAGGACAGCCCCTCCGGGTTTCCTGTGTGCAAGTGCAACGGATCCCATCAGTTAAATGTGCAGTAGTGGGATCCGGGAAGTCCTCATCACACAGCCTTCTCCAATATTCCGGGCACAAAACTCGGAATAGACTAATTTTGACCTTAATGCTAAAAGAAAATGACGACGGAGCCGAAAACCTGCGGGCGAATGGCAATGGAAGAAGCTCCTATGGATTTTCGGCGCTATAAGTGACGGATGCAATCATACCAGCACTAATGCACCGGATCCCGTCAGAACTCCGAAGTTAAATGTGCTTGGGCGAGAGTAGTAATAGGATGGGTGACCTCCTGGGAAGTCCTCGTGTTGCATTCTGCATTCAACTTTTTTTTTTTTCTCCTTTCTCTGCAATCGGATTCCTGAGTGGGCTGCAGTTTGCTGTGGGGGCACAGCAGCCCCTCTGGGTTTCCTGTGCGCAAGTGCAACGGATCAAAAACCTGCGGGCAAATGGCACTGGGAGAAGCTCCTATGGATTTTCGGCACTACAAGTGACGAATGAGATCATAACAGCACTAATGCACCGGATCCCATTAAAACTCTGAAGTTAAATGTGCTTCAGCGAGAGTAGTACTAGAATGGGTGACCTCCTGGGAAGACCTCGTGTTGCATTCTGCATTCAACTTTTTTTTTTCTCCTTTCTCTGCAATTGGATTCCTGAGTGGGCTGCAGTTTGCTGTGGGGGCACAGCAGCCCCTCCGGGTTTCCTGTGCGCAAGTGCAACGGATCAAAAACCTGCGGGCAAATGGCACCGGGAGAAGCTCCTATGGATTTTCGGCACTACAAGTGACAAATGAGATCATAACAGCACAAATGCACTGGATCGCATCAGAACTCTGAAGTTAAATGTGCTTCAGCGAGAGTAGTACTTGGTGGGAATGTCAACCGAGCCGAAAACCTGCTGAAGTGGGAGAGAGACGAAAGAATAGGTGAGTTTTCGCAAGCAATGATGAACGGCAATCTTGGGGAAGCCTTGGAGGCACTAAAACAGCTGAATTTTGACCGGAGTGACAGGGCTAATGGAGAGCAGCTCGACCGGCAGCCCGATGGAGCTCAGATCGAGCCGTGATGGGACTTTTTGGTCCACGCACATCAACAGTTGCAACAGTTTACATTCTCGGGGAGCCTGTGCACCACTCCTTCTTGGCTCCTTCTTCTGCCCGCGGGGAAATTTGATAGTTCCTGGTATGGCGGAACCGCGGGTGGAGCATCCCGGCCGTCTCAGTCTCTGCGAAGGAAATCTGCTGTGGGCTGACAGCACCGGGAGATGCTCCTGAGGATTTCCAGCGCTGCGGGTGGTGGGTGCAATCATACCATCAATAATGCACCAGATCTCATCAGAACTTCGAAATTAAACGTGCTTGCGTGAGAGTAGTACTGGGATGTGGGACCACCTGGGAAGTCGTTATGTTGCATCCATCCTTCTTTTTACTTTCTTTGCATTGGGATTCCCTGGTCGGCTACAGTTTGCTGTGGGGGGAGGGTAACCCCTCGAGGTTTCCTACGCGCAAGTGCAAGGGATCCCATCTGTTAAACGTGCAGTACTGATCGGGGAAGTCCTTGTCTCGGACCCTTCACAAAAATTCCGGGCACGGAACTTGGAATGGATGAATTTTCACGTGAATGCCGAATGACAATGTCGACAGAGCCCAAAACCTGCTGAAGCGGGAGAGTGATGAAAGAACAGGCGAGATTTCGCAAGGAATGCTTAATGGCAATCTTGGGGAAGCCTCGGAGGCACTGAAACAGCCGAATTTTGACCCCAGCGATGGGGCCAGTGGAGAGCAGCTCGACTGGCAGCCCAATGGAGCTTGGATCGAGTGATGACGGGACTTTTCGGTCCACGCACGTCAAAAGTTGCAACAGTTCACGTTCTCGGAGGGCTGTGTGCCACTCCTTCTCGTCTCCTTCTTCCGCCCACGGGGAAATTCGACTGTTCCTGGGACGGCAGAATCGGGGGAGGATCTTCCAGGCCGTCCTAGGCTCCATGAAGGAAATCTGCTGCAGGCGAATGGCACTGGGAGAAGCTCCTATGGATTTTCGGCGCTATAAGTGACGGATGCGATCATACTAGCACTAATGCACCGGATCCCATTAGAACTCCGAAGTTAAACGTATTTTAGTGAGAGTAGTACCAGGATGGGTGACCTCCTGGAAAGTCCTCGTGTTGCATTCATCTTTTCTTTTTCCTTTCTCTGCGATCGGATTCCTGAGTTAGCTCCAGTTTGCTGCTTGGGCAGGGCAGCCCCTCTGGGTTTCCTGTGCGCAAGTGCAATGGATCCCATAAGTTAAATGTGCCGTAGTGGGATCCGGTTAGTCCTCATCACACACCCTTCTCCAAAACTCTAGGCACAAAACTCGGAACAGACTAATTTTGACCTTAATGCCAAAAGGCAATGTCGACGGAGCCGAAAACCTGCGGGCGAATGGCACTGGGCGAAGCTCCTATGGATTTTTGGCGCTACAAGTGAAGGACGTGATCATACCAGCACTAATGCACCGGATCCCATCAGAACATTGAAGTTAAATGTGCTTGGACGAGAATCGTACTAGGATGGGTGACATGCTTGGACAAGAATACTACTAGAATGGGTGACCTCCTTGGAAGTCTTCGTGTTGTACTCATCTTTTTTTTTTCCTTTCTCTGCAATCGGATTCCTGAGTTGGCTGCAGTTTGGTGCAGGGGCAGGGCAGCCCCTCCGGGTGTCCTGTGCGCAAGTGCAACGGATCCCATCAGTTAAATGTGCAGTAGTGGGATCCGGGAAGTCCTCATCACACAACCTTCACCAAAATTTCGGGCACAAAACTCGGAACAGACTAATTTTGACCTTAATGCCAAAAGGCAATGTCTACGGAGCCGAAAATCTGCGGGCGAATGGCACTGGGAGAAGCTCCTATGGATTTTTGGCTCTATAGGTGATGGATGTGATCACACTAGCACTAATGCACTGGATCCCATCAGAATTCTGAAGTCAAACGTACTTGGGCGAGAGTAGTACTAGGATGGGTGACCTCCTGGGAAGTCCTTGTTTTGCATTCATCTATTTTTTTTCCTTTCTCTGCGATCGGATTCCTGAGTTGGCTGCAGTTTGCTGCAGGGGCAGGGCAGCCCCTCCGGGTTTCCTGTGCGCAAGTGCAACAGATCCCATCAGTAAAATGTGCAGTAGTGGGATCCAGGAAGTCCTCATCACACACCCTTCTCCAAAATTCTAGGCACAATAATCGAAACAGACTAATTTTGACTTTAATGCCAAAAGGCAATGTGGATGGAGCCGAAAATCTGTGGGCGAATGGCACTGGGAGAAGCTCTTATGGATTTTCGGTGCTATAGGTGGTGGATGTGAACATACCATCACTGATGCACCGGATCCCATTAGAACTCCGAAGTTAAACGTGTTTGGGCGAGAGTAGTACTAGGATGGGTGACTTTTTGGGAAGTCCTTGTTTTGCATTCATCTTTTTTTTTCCCTTTCTCTGCGATCGGATTCCTGAGTTGGCTGCAGTTTGCTTCGGGGGCAGGGCAGCCCCTCTGGGTTTCCTGTGCACAAGTGCAACAGATCCCATCAGTTAAATGTGCAGTAGTGGGATCCGGGAAGTCCTCATCACACACCCTCCTCGAAAATTCCAGGCCCAAAACTTGGAACAGACTAATTTTGACGTTAATGCCAAGAGACAAAAGGCAATGTCGACGGAGCCGAAAATCTGCTGGCGAATGGCACTGGGAGAAGCTCCTATGGATTTTTGGCGCTATAGGAGATGGATGTGATCATACCAGCACTAATGCACTGGATCCCATCAGAATTCTGAAGTCAAACGTACTTGGGTGAGAGTAGTACTAGGATGGGTGACCTCCTGGGATGTCCTTGTTTTGCATTCATCTTTTTTTTTTCCTTTCTCTGCGATCAGATTCCTGAGTTCACTGCAGTTTGCTGCGGGGGCAGGGCAGCCCCTCTGGGTTTCCTGTGCTCAAGTGCAACGGATCCCATCAGTTAAATGTGCAGTACTGGGATCCGGGAAGTCCTCATCACACACCCTTCTCGAAAATTCCAGGCCCAAAACTCGGAACAGACTAATTTTGATGTTAATGCCAAGAGACAAAAGGCAATGTTGACGGAGCCAAAAATTTGCGGGTGAATGGTACTGGGAGAAGCTCCTATGGATTTTTGGCGCTATAGGTGATGGATGTGATCATACCAGCACTAATGCACTGGATCCCATAAGAATTCTGAAGTCAAACGTACTTGGGCGAGAGTAGTACTAGGATGGGTGACCTCCTGGGATGTCCTTGTTTTGCATTCATCTTTTTTTTTTTTCCTTTCTCTGTGATCAGATTCCTGAGTTCGCTGCAGTTTGGTGCGGGGGCAGGGCAGCCCCTCTGGGTTTCCTGTGTGCAAGTGCAACGGATCCCATCAGTTAAATGTGCAGTACTGGGATCCGGGAAGTCCTTGTCACACACCCTTCTCAAAAATTCCGGGCACAGAACTCAGACCAGACTAATTTTGACCTTAATGCCAAAAGTCAATGTCAATGGAGCCGAAAACCTGCTGAAGTGGGAGAGAGACGAAAGAATGGGCGAGTTTTCGCAAGCAATGCTGAACGGCAATCTTGGGGGAGCCTCGGAGGCACTAAAACAGCCGAATTTTGACCTGAGTGACAGGGCCAATGGAGAGCAGCTCGACTGGCAGACCGATGGAGCTTGGATCGAGCAGTGACGGGAAACTTCGGTCCACGCGTGTCAGAAGTTGCAAAGGTTTATGTTCTCAGGGGGCTGTGCGGCACTCCTTCTCATCTGCTTCTTCCGTCCACGGGGAAATTTGACCGTTCTTGGGATGGCGGAACCGAGGGAAGATCTTCCAGGCCGTCCTAGGCTCCACGAAGGAAATCTGCTGCAGGTGAATGGCACTGGGAGAAGCTCGTATGGATTTTCGGCGCTACAAGTGACAGATTTGATCATACCAGCATTAATCCACCAGATCCCATCAGAACTTTGAAGTTAAACGTACTTGGGCAAGAGTAGTACTAGGATGGGGTGGGGCAGTTTGCCGCTGGGGCCCATTCATCCTTTTTTTTTTTCCTTTTTCTGCAATCGGATTCCTGAGTTGGCTGCAGTTTGCTGCCAGGGTGGGGCAGCGCCTCCGGGTTTCCTGTGCGCAAGTGCAACAGATCCCATCTAGGTAGTCTTCGTGTTGCATTCATCTTTTTTGTATCCTTTTTCTGCGATCGGATTCCTGAGTTGGCTGCAGTTTGCTGTGGAGGTAGGGCAGCCCCTCCGGGTTTCCTGTGCACAAGTGCAACAGATCCCATCAGTTAAATGTGCAGCAGTGGGATCCGGGAAGTCCTCATCACACACCCTTCTCCAAAATTCCAGGCACAAAACTCAGAACAGACTAATGTTGACCTTAATGCCAAAAGACAATGTCGACGGAGCCAAAAACCTGCTGAAGTGGGACAGAGACAAAAGAATGGGCGAGTTTTTGCAAGCAAGCAATGCTGAACGGCAATCTTGGGGAAGCCTCAGAGGCACTAAAACAGCCAAAATTTGACCCGAGTGACAGGGCCAATGGAGAGCAGCTCAACTGGCAGCCCGTTGGAGCTTGGATCGAGCGGTGACAGGACTCTTCGGTCCACGCGTGTCAAAAGTTGCAAAGGTTTATGTTCTCAGGGGGCTGTGCACCACTCCTTCTCGGCTCCTTCTTCTGCCCACGGGGAAATTCAACCATTCTTGGGACGGCAGAACCGAGGGAGGATCTTCCAGGCCATCCTGGGCTCTGCGAAGGAAATCTGCTGCGGGCGAATGGCACTGGGAGAATCTCCTGTGGATTTTTGGCACAACAAGTGGCAGATGCAATCATACAAGCACTAATCCACCGGATCTCATTTAAAACTCCAAAGTTAAATGTGCTTGGGCGAGAGGAGTACTAGGATGGGTGACCTCTTGGGAAGTCCTTGTGTTGCATTCATCTTTTTTTTATTTCTTTCTCTGTGATCGGATTCTTGGGTTGGCTGCAGTTTGCTGCAGGGGCAAGGCTGCTCCTCAGGGTTTCCTGTGCGCAAGTGCAACAGATCCCATCAGTTAAATGCATAGTACTGGGATCTGGGAAGTGCTCGTCACGCACCCTTCTCCAAAATTCAGAGCACAGAACTTGGAACAGATTAATTTTGACCTGAATGCCAAACGACAATGTCAACGGAGCTGAAAACCTGCTGAAGTGGGAGAGAGACAAAAGAACAGGCGAGTTTTCGCAAGCAATGCTGAACGGCAATCTTGGGGAAGCCTCGGTGGCACTAAAACAGCCGAATTTTGACCCGAGTGACTGGGCCAATGGTGGGCAGCTCGACTGGCTGCCCGATGGAACTTGGATCAAGTGGTGACGGGACTTTTCGGTCCACGCGTGTCAAAAGTTGCGACAGTTTATGTTCTTGGGGGGCTGTGCACCACTCCCTCTTGGCTCCTTCTTCCACCTGCGAGGAAATTCCATAGTTCCTGGGATGGCGGAACTGCAGGTGGAGCATCCGGGCCATCTCGGGGTCGGCAAAGGAAATCTGCTGCGGGCAGACGGCACCGGGAGAAGCTCCTGAGGATTTCCAGTGCTGCAGGTGGTGGGTGCGATCGTACCATCAATAATGCACCGGATCTCATCAGAACTCTGAAGTTAAACATACTTGTGCAAGAGTAGTACTACGATGTGTGACCACCTGGGAAGTCCTCATGTTGCATCCATCCTTCTTTTTACTTTCATTGCGTTCGGATTCTCGGCTCAGCTGCAGTTTGCTGCAGGGGGAGGGCAGCCCTTTGTGGTTTCCTGCGTGCAAGTGCAACCGATCCCATCAATTAAACACATAGTACTGGGTTCTAGAAAGTCCTCGTCACGCACCCTTCTCCAAAATTCTGGGCACGGAACTCAAAACGGACAAATTATGACCGGAATGCCGAATGACAATGTCAACGGAGCCGAAAACCTGCTGAAGCGGGAGAGAGACGAATGAACGGGCGAGTTTTCGCAAGCAATGCTGAACCGGCAATCTTCGGGGAGCCTTGGCAGCACCCAAACAGCCGAATTTTGACCCGAGCGAAGGGGCCAATGGAGTAGGAACGAGCTTTCCATCGGTGACGGGATTCATGGGTCCACGCGTGTCAAAAGTTGCGATGGTTTATGTTCTCGGCGGGCTGTGTGCCACTCCCTCTTGGCTCCTTCTTCCGCCCGCAAGGAAATTTGATAGTTCCTGGGACAGTGGAACCGAGGGAGGATCTTCCAGGTCGTCTCAGGCTCCACGAAGGAAATGTTTGGGCAAATGGCACTGGGAGAAGCTCCTATGGATTTTCGGCGCTACAAGTGACGGATGTGATCATACCAACACTAATGCACTGGATCCCATCAGAACTACAAAGTTAAACATGTTTGTGCGAGACTAGTACTAGGATGGGTGACCTCCTAGGAAGTCCTCGTGTTGCATTCAACTTTTTTATTCTTCATTTCTCTGTGCTCGGATTCCCGGGTCGGCGGCAGTTTGCTGTGGGGACATGGCAGCCCCTCGGGGCTTCCTGCAAACAAGTGCAATGGATCCCATGAGTCAAACATGCAGTACTGCATTTCTCTGTGCTTGGATTCCCGGGTCGGCGGCAGTTTGCTGCAGGGGCAGGGCAGCCCCTCGAGGCTTCCTGCATGCAAGTGCAATGGATCCCATCAGTCAAACATGCAGGACTGGGATCTGAGAAGTCCTCGTCTCACACCCTTCACCAAAATTCTGGGCAGGGAACTCAGAATGGAGCCCAGAATGCCGAAGGACAATGTTGACGGAGCCCAAAACCTGCTGAAGCAGGAGAGAGACGAAAGAACAGGCGAGTTTCTACAAACAATGCTGAACGGCAATCTTGGGGAAGCCTTGGAAGCAGTGAAAAAGCCGAATTTTGTCCCAAGCAACGGGGCCAATGGGGCACAGCTTGACTGGCTGCCTGATGGAGCTCAGAACAAGCTTCCATCAAGCAGTGATGGGACTCTTGGGTCCACACGCGTCAAAAGTTATGACGGTTTACGCGCTCGGGGGGCTGTGCGCCTCTCTTTCTCAGCACCTTCCTCTGCCCGCGGGGAAATTCAATCGTTCCTGGGACGGCAGAACCACGGGAGGAGCTTCCAGGCCGTCTCGGGCTCCGCGAAGGAAATCTGCTGCATGTGGAGGGCACCGAGTGAAGCTACAGTGGATTTCCGGCTATGCAGCTGGTGGGTGCAATCATACCAGCACTAATGCACAGATCCCATCAGAACTCTGAAGTTAAACATGCTTGGGAAAGAGTAGTACTAGGATGGGTGACCTCCTGGGAAGTCCTGGTGTTGCATCTATCGTCTATCATTTCTTTTCCTTTCTCTGTGCTCGGATTCCCGAGTCAGCAGCAGTTTTCTGCGGGGGGGAGGGGAGCCCCTCGGGGTTTCCTGCACGCAAGTAAAAGGGATCCCATCAGTTAAACACGCAGTACTGGGATCTGGGAAGTCCTCATCTTGCACCCTTGTCCTAAATTCCAGGCAGGAACTTGGAACGGATGAATTTTGACCAGAATGCCGGATGACAATGTCGAGGGAGCCCAAAACCCGCTGAAGCGGGAGAGAGACGAAAGAACGGGCGAGTTTTCGCAAACAATGCTAAACGGCAATCTTGGGGAAGCCTCGGAATCACTGAAACAGCTGAATTTTGACCTGAGCGACGGGGCCAATGGAGCTCGGAATGAGCTTTCTATCGAGCGGTGACAGGACTCGTGGGTCTACGTGCATCAAATGTTACCAAGGTTTACATTCTCGGGGGGCTCTGCACCTCTCCTTCTCGGCTCCTTCTTCTGCCTGCGGGGAAATTTGACTGTTCCTGGGATGGCAGAACCATGGGAGGAGATTCCAGGCCATCTCGGGCTTCGTGAAGGAAATCAGCTGCGGGCTTGTGGTGCTGGGAGAAGTTCCTGAGGATGTCTGGCTCAGTGGGTGGCAGGTGCGATCATACCAATACTAATGCACGGGATCAAATCAGAACTCTGAAGTTCAGCATGCTTGGGCGACAGTAGTACCAGGATGGGTGACCTCCTAGGAAGTCCTTGTGTTGCACCCTTTCTTCTTTTTCTTTTCTCTACATTCGGATTCCTGGGTCGGTGGCAGTTTGCTGCAGGGAGAGGGCAGCCCCTGGGGGTTTCCTGTGCACAAGTGCAACGGATCCCATTGGTTAAATGTGCAGTACTGGGATCTGGGAAGTCCTCGTCTCACACCTTTCTCCTAAATTCTAGGCACGGAACTCGGGACGGATGAATTTTGACCAGAATGCTGAGCGACAAAGTCGATGGAGCCCAAAACCTGCTGAAACGGGAGAGATGAAAGAACGGGGGAATTTTTGCAAACAATGCCAAACGGCAATCTTGGGGAAGTCTCAAAAGCACTAAAACAGCTGAATTTTGACCCAAGCGACAGGGCCAATGGAGCTAGGAACAAGCCTTCCATCGAGTGGTGATGGGACTCATGGGTCCAAGCACGTCAAAAGTTATGACGGTTTACATTCTAAGGGGGCTGTGCACCTTTCCTTCTCGTCTCCTTCTTCCACCCACAGGGAAATTCAACCATTCCTGGGATGGCGGAACAGCGGGAGGAGCTTCCCAGCCGTCCTGGGCTCCGCAAAGGAAATCTGCTGCGGGCAAATGTCACCAGGTAAAGCTCCTGTGGATTTTGCAGCGCTATGGGTGGTGGATGCAATCATACCAGCACTAATCCACTGGATCCCATTTAAAACTCCGAAGTTAAACGTGCTTGGGCAAGAGTACTGCTAGGATGGGTGACCTCCTGGGAAGTCCTCATGTTGCATCTCTCCTTCTTTTTCCTGCGCGCAAGTGCAATGGATCCCATCAATTAAATGTGCAGTATTGGGATCTGGGAAGTCCTCGTCTCGCACCCTTCTCTTAAATTCCGGGCACAAAACTTGGAACGGATGAATTTTGACCAGAATGCTGAACGACAATGTTGACGGAGCCCAAAACCTGCTGAAGCGGGAGAGGGACGAAAGAACGGGCTAGCGCGCAAGTGCAATGGATCCCATCAGTTAAACGTGCAGTACTGGGATCTGGGAAGTCCTCGTTTCGCACCCCTCTCTTAAATTCCGGGCACAAAACTTGGAACGGATGAATTTTGACCAGAATGTCGAACGACAATGTTGACGGAGCCCAAAACCTGCTGAAGCGGGAGAGGGACGAAAGAATGGGCTAGTTTTCGCAAACAATGCTGAACAGCAATCTTGAGGAAGCCGCGAAAGTATTGAAGCAGCCCAATTTTGACCTGAGCAATGGGGCCAATGGAGCTCAGAACGAGGTTTCCATTGAGCGGTGATGGGACTGGTGGGTCCACGCGCATCAAAAGTTACAGCGGTTTACGTTCTTGGGGGGCTGTGCGCCTCTCCCTCTCGGCTCTTTCTTCTCTCCGTGGGGAAATTTGACCATTCCTGGGACGGCAGAACCTCTTGGGAAGTCCTTGTGTTGCATCTCTCCTTCTTTTTCCTTTCTCTGCACTCAAATTCCTGGGTCGGTGGCAGTTTGCTGCGGGGGGAGGGCAGCCCCACGGGGTTTCCTGCGCGCAAGAGCAATGGATCCCATCAGTTAAATGTGCAGTACTGGGATCCGGGAAGTCCTCGTCTCGCACCCTTGTCCTAAATTTCGGGCACAAAACTTGGAATGGACGAATTTTGACCAGAATGCCGAACAACAATGTTGACGGAGCCCAGAACATGCTGAAGTGAGAGAGAGATGAAAGAATGGGCTAGTTTTTGCAAACAATGCTGAACGGCAATCTTGGGGAAGCCTTGGAAGCATTGAAGCAACCCAATTTTGACCCTGAGCAACGGGGCCAAGGGAGCTTGGAACAAGGTTTGCATCGAGCAGCGATGGGACTTCGTGGGTCCAGGCATGTCAAAAGTTATGACGGTTTATGTTCTCGGGGGGCTGTGCGCCTCTCCCTCTTGGCTCTTTCTTCCGTCTGCAGGGAAATTTGACTGTTCCTGGGACGACGGAACCGCGGGAGGAGCTCCCGGGCTCTGCAAAGGAAATCTCCTGTGGATGGACAGCACGAGGAGAAGCTCCTGGGAATTTCTGATGCTGAGGGTGGTGGGTGCAATCATACCAGCACTAATGCACCGCATCTTATAAGAACTTCAAAGTTATAAGTGCCTGGGCGAAGGTAGTGCTAGGATGGGTGACCTCATTGGAAGTCCTCGTGTTGCACATCTCCATCTTTCCATTGGTTAACTGCACAGTACTGGGATCCAGGAAGTCCTCGTCTCACACCTTTCTCCTAAATTCTTGGGACGGAACTCGGGACGGATGAATTTTGACCAGAATGCCGAGCGACAAAGTCGACAGAGCCCAAAACCTGCTGAAATGGAAGAGAGATGAAAGAATGGGGGAATTTTTGCAAACAATGCCAGACGGCAATCTTGGGGAAGTCTCAAAAGCACTAAAACAGCCAAATTTTAACCCAAGCGACAGGGCCAATGGAGCTAGGAACGAGCCTTCCATCGAGTGGTGACGGGACTCATGGGTCCACGTGCATCAAAAGTTATGACGGTTAACATTCTAAGGGGGCTGTGCACCTCTCCTTCTCGTCTCCTTCTTCCACCCATGGGGAAATTCGACAGTTCCTGGGATGGCAGAACAGCGGGAGGAGCTTCCCGGCCATCCCAGGCTCCGCGAAGGAAATCTGCTGTGGGCAAATGCCGCCAGGTGAAGCTCCTGTGGACTTTCGGCGCTACGGGTGGCGGATGCAATCATACCAGGGCTAATCCACCGGATCCCATTTAAAACTCCGAAGTTAAACGTGCTTGGGCGAGAGTAGTGCTAGGATGGGTGACCTCCTGGGAAGTCCTCGTGTTGCATTCATCTTTTTTTTTTTCCCTTTCTCTGCGATCGGATTCCTGAGTTGGCTACAGTTTGCTGTGGGGGCAGGGCAGCCCCTCCAGGTTTCCTGTGCGCAAGTGCAACAGATCCCATCAGTTAAATGTGCAGTAGTGGGATCCAGGAAGTCCTCATCACACACCCTTCTCCAAAATTCTGGGCACAAAACTCAGAACAGACTAATTTTGACCTTAATGCCAAAAGGCAATGTCGATGGAGCCGAAAACCTGCGGGCGAATGGCACTGGGAGAAACTCCTATGGATTTTTGGCGTTATATGTGATGTATGCGATCATACTAGCACTAATGCACCGATCCCATTAGAACTCCAAAGTTAAACGTACTTTGGCAAGAGTAGTACTAGGATGGGTGACCTCCTAGAAAGTCCTTGTGTTGTATTCATCTTTTTTTTTTTCCTTTCTCTGCGATCGGATTCCTGAGTTGGCTCCAGTTTGCTGCGGGGGCAGGGCAGCCCCTCTGGGTTTCCTGTGTGCAAGTGCAACGGATCCCATCAGTTAAATGTGCTGTAGTGGGATCCGGGAAGTCCTCATCACACACCCGCGGGGAAATTCGACCATTCCCAGGATGGCAAAACCACGGGAGGAGCTTTCAGGCTGTCTTGGGCTCTGCGAAGGAAATCTGCTGCAGGTGGATGGCGCCAAGAGAAGTTCCTGGGGATTTCCGGTGCTACGAGTGGCAGGTGCGATCATACCAGCACTAGTGCACCGGATCTCATTAGAACACCGAAGTGAAACGTGCTTGGGTGAGAGTAGTACTAGGAAGGGTGACCTCTAGGGAAGTCCTCATGTTCCACCCCTCCTTTTTCCTTTTTCTGCATTCGAATTCCTGGGTCAGCGGCAGTTTGCTGCGGTGGGAGGGCAGCCCCTGGGGGTTTCCTGCACGTAAGTGCAACGGATCCCATCAGGGGGGAGGGCAGCCCCTGGGGGTTTCCTGCACATAAGTGCAACAGATCCCATCAGTTAAACGTGCAGTACCTTGATCCGGGAAGTCCTCGTCTCGCACCCTTCTCCTAAATTCCTGGCAAGGAACTCGGAATAGACGAATTTTGATGAGAATGCCAAACGAAAATGTCCACGGAGCCCAAAACCTGCTGAAGCAGGAGAGAGACAAAAGAACGGGCGAGTTTTCGCAAACAATGCTGAATGGCAATCTTGGGAAAGCCTTTGAGGCACTAAAACAGCCAAATTTTGACCCAAGTGACAGGGCCAATGGAGAGCAGCTCGACTGGCAGCCTGATGGAGCTCGGATCAAGCGGTGACAGGACTCTTCGGTCCACGTGCCTCAAAAGTTGCGACGGTTTACATTCTCGGGGGGCTGTGCGCCTCTCCTTCTTGGCTCCTTCTTCCGCCCGTGAGGAAATTCGATAGTTCCTGGGATGGCGGAACCGGGGGAGGAGCTTCCGGGCCGTCTCCGGCACAACAAAGAAAATCTGTTGCGGATGGACAGCGCCAGGAGAAGCTCCAGGTCTGTGGAAGTTTGCTACAGGGGGAGGGCAGCCCTTTGGGGTTTCCTGCACGCAAGTGTAACAGATCCCATCAGTTAAACGTGCAGTATGGGGTTCTGGGAAGTCCTCATCACGCATGCTTCTCCAAAATTCTGGGCACGGAACTCGGAACGGACGAATTATGACCAGAATGGCGAACAACAATGTCGATGGAGCCAAAAACCTGCTGAAGCGGGAGAGAGACGAAAGAACGGACAAGTTTTTGCAAGCAATGCTGAATCGGCAATCTTTGGGAAGCCTCAGAAGCACAACACAGCCGAATTTTGACCCGAGTGACGGGTCCAATGGAGCTAGGAACGAGCTTTCCATCGGTGATGGGACTCATGGGTCCAGGTGTGTCAAAAGTTATGATGGTTTACATTCTCAGGGGGCTGTGTGCCACTCCTTCTCGTCTCCTTCTTCCGCCCACGGGGAAATTTGACCATTCCTAGGATGGCCGAACCGAGGGAGGATCTTCCAGGCTGTCCCGGGCTCTGCGAAGGAAATCTGCTGCATGCAAATGGCACCAGGAGAAGCTCCTATGGATTTTCGGCACTACAACTGATGGATGCGATCATAGCAACACTAATGCACTGGATCCCATCATAACTCCGAAGTTAAACGTGCTTGGGCGAGAGTAGTACTAGGATGGGTGAACTCCCGGGAAGTCCTCATGTTGCATTCTTTCTTTTTTTTCCTTTCTCTGCGATCGGATTCTTGGGTTGGCTGCAGTTTGCTGCGGGGGCAAGGCTGCCCCTCAGGGTTTCCTGTGCGCAAGTGCAACGGATCCCATCAGTTAAATGCGTAGTATTGGGATCTGGGAAGTGCTCGTCACGCACCCTTCTCCAAAATTCAGAGCACAGAACTTGGAGCAGACTAATTTTGACCTGAATGCCAAACGACAATGTCGAGGGAGCTGAAAACCTGCTGAAGTGGGAGAAAGACGAAAGAACAGGCGAGTTTTCGCAAGCAATGCTGAGCGGCAATCTTGGGGAAGCCTCAGAGGCACTAACACAGCCGAATTTTGGCCCGAGTGACAGGGCCAATGGAGAGCAGCTCAACTGGCAGCCTGATCGATCTCGGACCGAGCGGTGAGGGGACTTTTTGGTCCATGCGCGTGAAAAGTTGTGACGGTTTACCTTCTTGGGGGGCTGTGCGCCTCTCCTTCTTGGCTCCTTCTTCCACCCGCGGGGAATTTCGATAGTTCCTGGGATGGCAGAACTGCGGGAGGAGCTTGCAGGCTGTCTCGGGCTCCGCAAAGGAAATCTGCTGGCAGATGGCACTGGGAGAAGATTCTGAGGATTTCCAGTGATGCGGGTGGTGGGTGTGATCATACCATCAATAATGGCCCAGATCTCCTCGTGTTGCATTCATCTTTTTTTTTTTCCTTTCTCTGCGATCAGATTCCTGAGTTTGCTGCAGTTTGCTGCGGGGGCAGGGCAGCCCCTCTGGGTTTCCCGTGTGCAAGTGCAATGGATCCCATCAGTTAAATGTGCAGTACTGGGATCCGGGAAGTCCTCGTCACACACCCTTCTCCAAAATTCCAGGCACAAAACTCGGAACAGACTAATTTTGACCTTAATGCCAAAAGACAATGTCAATGGAGCCGAAAACCTGCTGAAGTGGGAGAGAGACAAAAGAATGGGCGAGTTTTCGCAAGCAATGCTGAACGGCAATCTTGTGGAAGCCTCGGAGGCACTAAAACAGCCAAATTTTGACCCGAGTGACAGGGCCAATGGAGAGCAGCTCGACTGGCAGCCCGATGGAGCTTGGATCGAGCAGTGATGGGACTCTTCGGTCCACGCATGTCAAAAGTTGCAAAGGTTTATGTTCTCAGGGGGCTGTGCGCCACTCATAATGGAGAGCAGCTCGACTGGCAGCCCGATGGAGCTCAGATCGAGCGGTGATGGGACTCTTCGGTCCACGCATGTCAAAAGTTGCAAAGGTTTATGTTCTCAGGGGGCTGTGCGCCACTCCTTCTCGTCTGCTTCTTCCGCCCACGGGGAAATTCAACCGTTCTTGGGAAGGCGGAACCAAGGGAGGATCTTGCAGGCCATCCTGGGCTCCACGAAGGAAATCTGCTGTGGGCGAATGGCACTGGGAAAAGCTCGTATGGATTTTCGGCACTACAAGTGACAGATCCGATCATACCAGCACTAATGCATCGGATTTCATAAACGTGCTTGGGCGAGAGTAGTACTAGGATGGGTGACCTCTTGGGTAGTCTTCGTGTTGCATTCATCTTTTTTTTTTTCCTTTTTCTGCGATCCGATTCCTGAGTTGGCTGCAGTTTGCTGCTGGGGCAGGGCAGCCCCTCCGGGTTTCCTGTGCGCAAGTGCAACAGATCCCATCAGTAAAATGTGCAGTAGTGGGATCCGGGAAGTCCTCATCACACACCCTTCTCCAAAATTCCGGGCACAAAACTCGGAACAGACTAATGTTGACCTTAATGCCAAAAGACAATGTCGACAGAGCCAAAAACCTGCCGAAGTGGGAGAGAGACGAAAGAATGGGTGAGTTTTTGCAAGCAAGCAATGCTGAACGGCAATCTTGGGGAAGCCTCAGAGGCACTAAAACAGCCGAATTTTCACCCGAGTGACAGGGCCAATGGAGAGCAGCTCGACTGGCAGCCCGATGGAGCTTGGATTGAGCGGTGATGGGACTCTTTGGTCCACACGCGTCAAAAGTTGCGACGGTTTACGTTCTCAGGGGGCTGTGCACCACTCCTTCTCGTCTCCTTCTTCCACCCACTGGGAAATTCGACCATTCCTGGGATGGCGGAACTGAGGGAGGATCCTCCAGGCCGTCCTGGGCTCTGCGACAGAAATCTTCTGCGGGCGAATGGCACCGGGAGAAGTTCCTATGGATGTTTGGCGCTGTAAGTAATGAATGGCATCATACCAACACTAATACATTGGATCCCATCAGAACTCTGAAGTTAAATGTGCTTGTGCGAGAGTAGTACTAGAATGGGTGACCTATTTGGAAGTTCTCGTGTTGCATTCATTTTTTTTTTCCTTTCTCTGCGATTGGATTCTTGGGTTGGCTGCAGTTTGCTGTGGGGGCAAGGCTGCCCCTCAAGGTTTCCTGTGTGCAAGTGCAACAGATCCCATCAGTTAAATGTGCAGTACTGGGATTCAGGAAGTCCTCGTCACGCACCCTTCTCCAAAATTTGCAGCACAGAACTTGGAACACACTAATTTTGACCTGAATGCCAGACGAGAATGTCGACCAAGCCGAAAACCTGCTGAAGTGGGAGAGAGACGAAAGAATAGGCGAGTTTTCGCAAGCAATGATGAACGGCAATCTTGGGGAAGCCTCGGAGGCACTAAAACAGCTGAATTTTGACCGGAGTGACAGGGCTAATGGAGAGCAGCTTGACTGGCAGCCCGATGGAGCTCAGATCGAGTGGTGATGGGACTTTTTGGTCCAGGCATGTCAACAGTTGCAACGGTTTATGTTCTCGGGGGGCCTGTGTGCCACTCCTTCTTGGCTCCTTTTGCCCGAGAGGAAATTCGATAGTTCCTGGTACGGCGGAACCGCAGGTGGAGCATCCCGGCCATCTCGGGCTCTGCAAAGGAAATCTGCTGCGGGCAGACAGCACCGGGAGATGCTCCTGAGGATTTCCAGCACTGCGGGTGGCGGGTGCGATCATACCATCAATAATGCACTGGATCTCATCAGAACTTCGAAATTAAACGTGCTTGCGTGAGAGTAGTACTAGGATGTGGGACCACCTGGGAAGTCGTCATGTTGCATCCATCCTTCTTTTTACTTTCTTTGCATTGGGATTCCCGGGTCGGCTACAGTTTGCTGTGGGGGGAGGGTAACCCCTCGAGGTTTCCTGCTCGCAAGTGCAAGGGATCCCATCAGTTAAACGTGCAGTACTGGGATCGGAGAAGTCCTCGTCTCGGACCCTTCACCAAAATTTTGGGCACGAAACTTGGAACGGATGAATTTTCACCTGAATGCCAAATGACAATGTTGACAGAGCCCAAAACCCACTGAAGCGGGAGAGAGACGAAAGAACGTGTGAGTTTTTGCAAGGAATGCTCAATGGCAATTTTCACCTGAAACAGCCGAATTTTGACCCCAGTGATGGGGCCAATGGAGAGCAGCTCAACTGGCAGCCCAATGGAGCTTGGATCAAGTGGTGACGGGACTCTTCGGTCCACGCGTGTCAAAAGTTGTGACAGTTTACGTTCTCGGAGGGCTGTGCACCACTCCTTCTCGTCTCCTTCTTCCGCCCATGGGGAAATTCAACCGTTCTTGGGACGGTGGAATCGAGGGAGGATCTTCCAGGCCATCCCGGGCTCCGGGACGGAAATCTGCTGCGGGTGAATGGCACCGGGAAAAGTTCCTATGGATTTTCGGCGCTTCAACTGACGGATGCGATCATACCAGTACTAATGCACCGATCCCATCAGAACTCCGAAGCTAAAAGTGCTTGGGCGAGAGTAGTACTAGGATGGGTGACCTCCTAGGATGTCCTCGTGTTGCATTCACCTTTTTTTTATTTCTTTCTCTGTGATCGGATTCTTGGGTTGGCTGCAGTTTGCTGCGGGGGCAAGGCTGCCCCTCAGGGTTTCCTGTGCACAAGTGCAACGGATCCCATCAGTTAAATGCATAGTACTGGGATCCAGGAAGTGCTCGTCACGCACCCTTCTCCAAAATTCAGAGCACAGAACTTGGAACAGACTAATTTTGACCTGAATGCCAAACAACAATGTCGAGGGAGCCGAAAACCTGCTGAAGTGGGAGAGAGACGAAAGAACAGGGGAGTTTTCACAAGCAATGCTGAACGGCAATCTTGGGGAAGCCTCGGTGGCACTAAAACAGCCGAATTTTGACCCGAGTGACTGGGCCAATGGTGAGCAGCTTGACTGGCTGCCCGATGGAGCTTGGATCGAGCGGTGACAGGACTTTTCGGTCCACGTGTGTCAAAAGTTGCGACGGTTTGTGTTCTTGGGGGGCTGTGTGCCACTCCCTCTTGGCTCCTTCTTCCGCCCGCGAGGAAATTTGAAAGTTCCTGCGATGGCGGAACCGTGGGTGGAGCATCCGGGCCATCTCGGGGTCGGCGAAGGAAATCTGCTGCAGGCAGACAGCACGGGGAGAAGCTCCTTAGGATTTCCAGTGCTGCAGGTGGCGGGTGCGATCGTAACATCAATAATGCACCGGATCTCATCAGAACTCCGAAGTTAAACGTACTTGTGCAGAGTAGTACTAGGATGTGTGACCACCTGGGAAGTCCTCATGTTGCATCCATCCTTCTTTTTACTTTCTTTGCGTTTGGATTCTCAGGTCAGCTGCAGTTTGCTGTGGGGGGAGGGCAGCCCCTCAGGGTTTCCTGTGTGCAAGTGCAAGGGATCCCATCAGTTAAACGCACAGTACTGGGATCGGGGAAGTCCTCGTCTGGGACACTTCACCAAAATTCCAGGCGCAGAACTCGAAACAGATGAATTATGACCAGAATGCCGAATGACAATGTCAACGGAGCCGAAAACCTGCTGAAGCGAGAGAGAGACCAATGAACGGGTGTTGCATCCATCACGATCGTTTCTGCGGTTTGCTGCGGTGGCAGGGCAGCCCCTCGGGGTTTCCTGCACGCAAGTGCAACGGATCCCATCGGTTAAATGCGCAGTACTGGGATCCGGGAAGCCCTTGTCTCGCACCTTTCTCCTAAATTCTGGGCACGGAACTCCGGACAGATGAATTTTGACCAGAATGCCGAGCGACAAAGTCGACAGAGCCCAAAACCCGCTGAAACGGGTGAGAGATGAAAGAACAAGGGAGTTTTTGCAAACAATGTCGTATGGCAATCTTGGGGAAGTATCAAAAGCACTAAAACAGCTGAATTTGACCGCAAGCGACGGGGCCAATGGAGCTAGGAATGAGCCTTCCATTGAGTCGTGATGGGACTCGTGCATCCACGCGTGTCAAAAGTTACGATGGTTTACATCCTAAGGGAGCTTTGCGCCTCTCCTTCTCATCTCCTTCTTCCGCCCACAGGGAAATTCGACCGTTCCTGGGATGGCGCAACAGCAGGAGGAGCTTCCTGGCCGTCCCGGGCTCCGGGAAGGAAATCTGCTGCCAGTGAATGTCACCAGGAGAAGCTCCTGTGGATTTTCGGTGTTACGGGTGGCAGATGCAATCATACCAGCACTAATCCACCGGATTCCTGAGTTGGCTACAGTTGCTGCAGGGGCAGGGCAGCCCCTCTGGGTTTCTGGGTGCACGTGCAACAGATGCCCATCAGTTAAATGTGCAGTACTGGGATCCAAGAAGTCCTCGTCACACACCCTTTTCGCCATAATTCCGGGCACCAGAACTCGGAACAGACTATTTTTTTATTTTTGAAATTTTTGACCTTAATGCCAAAGACAAATGTCGACGAGCCGAAAACCTGCTGAGTGGGAGAGAGACGAAGAATGGGAAGTCCTCCTATTGCATTCGACTTTCTTTTTTTCCTCTCTGCGATTGGATTCCTGAGTGGGCTGCAGTTTCCTGTGGGGGATGGGCACCCCCTCCGGGTTTCCCATGCGCAAGTGCAACGGATCGAAAAACCTGCGGGCGAATAGCACTGGGAGAAAGCTTCCTATGGATTTTCAGCACTACAAGTGACGAATGAGATCATAGCACTAATGCACTGGATCCCATCAAAACTCTGGAGAGTTAAATGTGCTTCGGCGAGAGTAGTACTAGGTGGGAAGTCCTCGCTGTTGCATTCATCATTTTTTTTTCCTTTCTCTGCGATCGGATTCCTGAGTTGGACGAAGTTTGCCGGCTGGGGGCAGGGCAGCCCCTCCGGCTTTCCTGTGCGCAAGTGCAATGGATGATCCCCATCAATTAAATGTGTGGAGTGGGATACGGGAAGTCCTCTCATCACACACCTTCTCCAAAATTCCGGGCACAAAACTCGGAATAGACTAATTTTGACCTTAATCCAGACCACAAAGAGACAATGTCAATAGGCGGAGCCAACAAAAAACCTGCGGGAAGCAAAATGGCAGTTGAAAGAAAGCTCCTATGGATTTTTGGCGCCATAAAGTCAAGGGATGTGATCATACCAGCAACTAATGGCACGAGGCACAGCGCAGAGATGTCACTCGAAGAGAACGCCGGCCAGAAAGTTAACACGCGCGGACAGCCAACATCCAGGCCGCCGGCGGCGCGCAACACCCGCAAAGAGCGGCGACAGAGACACGTGATTAGACGAGAGTAGTACTGGATGAAGTGACCTCTTGGGAAAGTCCCTCCGTATTGCATTCAACTTTTTTTTCTTCTCTGCGATCGATTCCTGAGTGGGCTGCAGCTATTCCTGTGGGGGAGGGCAGCCCCTCTGGGATTCTGTGCGGCAAAGGCAACGGATTGAGAAACCATGCGAATGGCACTGGGAAGAAGCTCCTATGGAT
>CM075440.1:202000-227000 GCA_037832385.1 Rhizophora apiculata | reverse complement strand
ACGGATGCGATCATACCAGCACTAATGCACCGGATCCCATCAGAACTCCGAAGTTAAACGTGCTTGGGCGAGAGTAGTACTAGGATGGGTGACCTCCTGGGAAGTCCTCGTGTTGCATTCAACTTTTTTTTTTTTCCTTTCTCTGCAATCGGATTCCTGAGTGGGCTGCAGTTTCCTGCGGGGGCAGGGCAGCCCCTCCCTGTTTCCTGTGCGCAAGTGCAACGGATCTCATCGGTTAAATGTGCAGCAGTGGGATCCGGGAAGTCCTCATCACACAGCCTTCTCCAAAATTCTGGGCACAAAACTCGGAATAGACTAATTTTGACCTTAATGCCGAAAGACAATGTCGACGGAACCGAAAACTGCGGGCAAATGGCATTGGAAGAAGCTCCTATGGATTTTTGGCGCGTAACGGATGCGATCATACCAGCACTAATGCACCGGATCCCATCAGAACTCCGAAGTTAAACGTGCTTGGGCGAGAGTAGTACTAGGATGGGTGACCTCCTGGGAAGTCCTCGTGTTGCATTCAACTTTTTTTTTTTTCCTTTCTCTGCAATCGGATTCCTGAGTGGGCTGCAGTTTCCTGCGGGGGCAGGGCAGCCCCTCCCTGTTTCCTGTGCGCAAGTGCAACGGATCCCATCAGTTAAATGTGCAGTAGTGGGATCCGGGAAGTCCTCATCACACACCTTCTCCAAAATTCCGGCACAAAACTCGGAATAGACTAATTTTGACCTTAATGCCAAAAGACAATGTCGACGGAACCGAAAAGCCTGCGGGCAAATGGCATTGGAAGAAGCTCCTATGGATTTTTGGCGCATAAGTAACGGATGCGATCATACCAGCACTAATGCACCGGATCCCATCAGAACTCCGAAGGTGTTGTAGTACTAGGATGGGTGACCTCCAAGAGTTAGTAAAAGTTTTGAGCGATCGGATTCCTGAGTCGGCTGCAGTTTGCTGCGGGGGCAGGGCAGCCCCTCCGGGTTTCCTTTGCACAAGTGCAACGGATCCCATCAGTTAAATGTGCAGTAGTGGGATCCGGGAAGTCCTCATCACACACCCTTCTCCAAAATTCCGGGCACAAAACTTGGACAGACTAATTTTGACCTTAATGCCAAAAGGCAATGTCGACGGAGCCAAAACCTGCGGGCGAAATGGCACTGGAGAAGCTCCTATGGATTTTCGGCACTATCGGTGATGGATGGGATCATAGCACTAATGCACCGGATCCCATCAGAGATCCAAAGTTAAACATGCTTGGCGAGAGTAGCACTAGGATGGGTGACCTCCTGGGAATTCCTTGTTTTGCATTCATCTTTTTCTTTTCCTTTCTCTGTGATCGGATTCCTGAGTTGGCTGCAGTTTGCTGCGGGTGCAGGGCAGCCCCTCCGGGTTTCCTGTGCCAAGTGCAATGGATCCCATCAGTTAAATGTGCAGTAGTGGGATCCGGGAAGTCCTCATCACACAGCTTTCTCCAAAATTCCGGGCACAAAACTCGGAACAGACTAATTTTGACCTTAATGCCAAAAGAAATTGTCGACGGAGCCGAAAACCTGCGGGTAAATGGCATCGGAAGAAGCTCCTACGGATTTTTGGCGCCATAAGTGACGGATGCGATCATACTAGCACTAATGCAACGGATCCCATCAGAAATCCGAATTTAAACGTGCTTGGGTGAGAGTAGTACTAGGATGGGTGACCTCCTGGGAATTCCTTGTTTTGCATTCATCTTTTTCTTTTCCTTTCTCTGTGATCGGATTCCTGAGTTGGCTGCAGTTTGCTGCGGGTGCAGGGCAGCCCCTCCGGGTTTCCTGTGCCAAGTGCAATGGATCCCATCGGTTAAATGTGCAGTAGTGGGATCCGAGAGGTCCTCATCACACAGCCCTCTCCAAAATTCCGGGCACAAAACTCGGAATAGACTAATTTTGACCTTAATGCCGAAAGACAATGTCGACGGAACCGAAAAGCTGCGGGCAAATGGCATTGGAAGAAGCTCCTATGGATTTTTGGCGCCATAACTAACGGACGCGATCATACCAGCACTAATGCACCGGATTCCATCAGAACTCCGAAGTTAAACGTGCTTGGGCGAGAGTAGTACTAGGATGGGTGAACTCCTGGGATGTCCTCGTGTTGCATTCAACTTTTTTATTTTTTCCTTTCTCTGCAATCGGATTCCTGAGTGGGCTGCAGTTTCCTGCGGGGGCAGGGCAGCCCCTCCCTGTTTCCTGTGCGCAAGTGCAACGGATCTCATCGGTTAAATGTGCAGCAGTGGGATCCGGGAAGTCCTCATCCCACAGCCTTCTCCAAAATTTCAGGCACAAAACTCAGAACAGACTAATTTTGACCTTAATGCCGAAAGACAATGTCGATGGAACCGAAAAGCTGCGGGCAAATGGCATTGGAAGAAGCTCCTATGGATTTTTGGCGCCATAAGTAACGGATGCGATCATACCAGCACTAATGCACCGGATCCCATCAGAACTCCGAAGTTAAAAGTGCTTGGGCGAGAGTAGTACTAGGATGGGTGACCTCCTGGGAAGTCCTCGTGTTGCATTCAACTTTTTTATTTTTTCCTTTCTCTGCAATCGGATTCCTGAGTGGGCTGCAGTTTCCTGCGGGGGCAGGGCAGCCCCTCCCTGTTTCCTGTGCACAAGTGCAACGGATCTCATCGGTTAAATGTGCAGCAGTGGGATCCGGGAAGTCCTCATCCCACAGCCTTCTCCAAAATTCCAGGCACAAAACTCAGAACAGACTAATTTTGACCTTAATGCCGAAAGACAATGTCGATGGAACCGAAAAGCTGCGGGCAAATGGCATTGGAAGAAGCTCCTATGGATTTTTGGCGCCATAAGTAAGGGATGCGATCATACCAGCACTAATGCACCGGATCCCATCAGAACTCCGAAGTTAAAAGTGCTTGGGCGAGAGTAGTACTAGGATGGGTGACCTCCTGGGAAGTCCTCGTGTTGCATTCAACTTTTTTTTTTTTTCCTTTCTCTGCGATCGAATTCCTGTGTGGGCTGCAGTTTCCTGCGGGGGCAGGGCAGCCCCTCCCTGTTTCCTGTGCGCAAGTGCAACGGATCCCATCGGTTAAATGTGCAGTAGTGGGATCCGGGAAGTCCTCATCACACACCCTTCTCCAAAATTCCGGGCAGAAAACTCGGAATAGTCTAATTTTGACCTTATTGCCAAAAGAAAATGTTGACAGAGCCGAAAACCTGCAGGTGAATGACACTGGAAGAAGCTCCTATGGATTTTCGTTGCTAGAAGTGACGGATGCAATCATACCAGCACTAATGGGTAGTCTTCGTGTTGCATTCATCCTTTGTTTTTTCCTTTTTCTGCAATCAGATTCCAGAGTTGGCTGCAGCTTGCCGACGGGGTGGGGCAGCCCCTCCGGGTTTCCTGTGCGCAAGTGCAACAGATCCCATCTAGGTAGTCTTCGTGTTGCATTCATCTTTTTTTTTCCTTTCTCTGCGATCGAATTCCTGTGTGGGCTGCAGTTTCCTGCGGGGGCAGGGCAGCCCCTCCCTGTTTCCTGTGCGCAAGTGCAACGGATCCCATCGGTTAAATGTGCAGTAGTGGGATCCGGGAAGTCCTCATCACACACCCTTCTCCAAAATTCCGGGCAGAAAACTCGGAATAGTCTAATTTTGACCTTATTGCCAAAAGAAAATGTTGACGGAGCCGAAAACCTGCAGGTGAATGACACTGGAAGAAGCTCCTATGGATTTTCGGTGCTAGAAGTGACGGATGCGATCATACCAGCACTAATGGGTAGTCTTCGTGTTGCATTCATCCTTTGTTTTTTCCTTTTTCTGCAATCGGATTCCAGAGTTGGCTGCAGCTTGCCGACGGGGTGGGGCAGCCCCTCCGGGTTTCCTGTGCGCAAGTGCAACAGATCCCATCTAGGTAGTCTTCGTGTTGCATTCATCTTTTTTTTTTTCCTTCTTCTGCGATCAGATTCCTGAGTTGGCTGCATTTTGATGCGGGGGCAGGGCAGCCCCTCCGTGTTTCCTGTGCGCAAGTGCAACAGATCCCATCAGTTAAATGTGCAGTAGTGGGATCCGGGAAGTCCTCATCACACACCCTTCTCCAAAATTCCGGGCACAAAACTCAGAATAGACTAATGTTGACCTTAATGCCAAAAGTCAATGTCGATGGAGCCGAAAACCTGCTGAAGTGGGACAGAGACGAAAGAATGGGCGAGTTTTTGCAAGCAAGCAATGCTGAATGGCAATCTTGGGGAAGCCTCAGAGGCACTAAAACAGCCAAATTTTGACCCGAGTGACAGGGTCAATGGAGAGCAGCTCAACTGGCAGCCCGTTGGATCTTGGATCGAGCAGTGACGGGACTCTTCAGTCAACGCGTGTCAAAAGTTGCAAAGGTTTATGTTCTCAGGGGGCTGTGCGCCACTCCTTCTCGGCTCCTTCTGCCCATGGGGAAATTCGACCGTTCTTGGGACGGCAGAACCGAGGGAGGATCTTCCAGGCCATCCTGGGCTCCAGGAAGGAAATCTGCTGCGGGTGAATGGCACTGGGAGAAGCTCCTGTGGATTTTTGGCGCAACAAGTGGATGGTTGAATGTAACCCACATAGTCGATGCACAACCGGAGTGACCCATCGTGCTTCTTTTGGAAAAGCATGGGTGCACCATATGGAGCCTTTGATGGTTGAATGTAACCCACATCCAACAGCTCCTTAAGTTGCCTCCTGAGTTCCTCTAACTCCGGGGGTGCCATTCGGTAAGGCACCGCAGCAGGTGGTCTTGCACCAGGGACCAATTCTATCTTGTGGTCCACCTCACGTTTAGGTGGGAGCTTCTTAGGCAGTTCGGGAGGCATCACATCCTTAAACTCCTCCAGGACGTGAGAGACTTCCTTGGGTAGAGCATTTGATAAGGAAGTATCCTTTCCATCCTTCAAGGATACAAGGAAGGTGGGTTACGCCTTCTTCACCCCTTTTGAAAGCTGCATGGCTGAAATTTGCCTAGATTGAAGGCCAGTTTCCCTAGCCAAAGGCACCATGCAGGTGTTGCCTTCTTCCAAGATACACATTGTGTTGGCAAAAGGAATAGGAATGGCCTTAACACGATCCATAAACTCCATACCAAGCACAATTGGATAATCATCCATTGGTACGATAGAAAAATCTACAAGGCCATACCATTCACCCATACGTTCCTCTATACCATGAGCGATGCCGAAAATTGACTTTGGCTCCGAGTTTACTGCCTTAAGCCATCCTCGCTCCTTGTTGTAGTTGATGCCCAACCGTCTTGCTTCCTCTTCTTGGAGAAAGTTGTTGGAAGCTCCGGTATCCACTAAGGCTTTAACCACTTGGTTACTCACCTTTGCTTCCACGTATAATCGTCCTCTCTTCTCGGTCTTAGGCACTTCGACCTTGGCTTTGATGGCATTGAGGATTTGCAAGGATCCCATCCTTGTCTCCTCACGTTGTTGCTGTCCCTCCCTTTCTTCAACTATGGCAGAAAGCTTGGCTTTCCTCAGGCAATCCCTTGCCTTGTGCGGCCCGTCGCAAAAGTAGCATTTGAGAGGGGGCCTGTCACTGCTTTGACCCTCTTTGGTGTTCTTCCCTTCCTTAAGCCCATTATACTTGTGGAAAGGCCCTTTGTTTGAGGGATTATCTCCCCCACTCTTTCCCTTGCCATCCTTGTCCTTGTGGGACTTGGGCTTTTCGGACCTCTTGAACTCTATTAGCGACTCGGCAATGGAAATAGGGATGGCGAGATCTTGAACACCATGTCTTTGGATCTCCATCTTCGCCCAATTTTGTAAGCCATCTTTGAACGCAAAGAATGCTTCCTTGTTGGGATAATCGGGAATTTCCAGCAACACTTCGGAGAATTCCTTCACATACTCTCGTATGCTCCCCTTTTGTTGAAGACGCCTTCACTTCGCTCTCGCCTCTTCCTCGGCATTCTCTGGATAGAATTGCCGCTTGAGTTCTTTCTTGAACTCATCCCATTTGTTGATGATGCAAGTGCCCCTTTCGATATCACTATGCCTCCTTCTCCACCATACCATTGCGGTATCCATGAGGTATAAGGCGGCACTATCAATCTTCTTGGCATCCTCCGTGACACCAAGTGCCTTAAAGTATTGCTCCAAGCTCCATAGGAAGTTATCAACTTCCTTCATGTTCCTTGACCCGTTGTATGCCTTGGATCTTGGAACATCCACCTTTGAAGAAGCAACTACCGTTGGCAAGGCAATGCTTCCACCTTGAGCAACTGCCTTTTTGCAAAGGACCAGCTCATCCTTGGTCTCCTTCAACTCGTTAGAGACTCGTTCGAGCTCTTCCTTCAATGTCACAACCTCACATTGGAGGGTCTCTTCCAGGGTCTTCACTTGGTCTAGATACCTTGATAAGGCCTAGTTCAAGGCACCTTGCATCTCCTCAGGAAGCTCTTCACTCTCCCTCTCGAGCTCGTTGATGCGTTGGTCTACCACCTCAAACTTTTCCTGCCCATCCGTCATAGCAAGCTCAACCTTTGCGAGCCTTGCATTGGTGTCTTCCAAGACATCCCTCGACCTTGATCTCCCTCTTTTAGGTTGCTTCAGGGCTTCTTCAATCACATGGGTAGTCTCACTGTGTGGACTAGACATCCATATCAATAGAGTGTGCTTGCGGCTTGTAGAAACTGAGCTCTGATACCACTTGTCATAGGATGGGATGGGTGAAGCTAGGATGGGTGACCTCATTGGAAGTCCTTGTGTTGCACATCTCCATCTTTCCATTGGTTAACTGCACAGTACTGGGATCCGGGAAGTCCTCGTCTCACACCTTTCTCCTAAATTCTTGGGACGGAACTCGGGACGGATGAATTTTGACCAGAATGCCGAGCGACAAAGTCGACAGAGCCCAAAACCTGCTGAAATGGAAGAGAGATGAAAGAACGGGGGAATTTTTTGCAAACAATGCCAGACGGCAATCTTGGGGAAGTCTCAAAAGCACTAAAACAGCCAAATTTTAACCCAAGCGACAGGGCCAATGGAGCTAGGAATGAGCCTTCCATCGAGTGGTGACGGGACTCGTGGGTCCAAGTGCATCAAAAGTTATGACGGTTTACATTCTAAGGGGGCTGTGCACCTCTCCTTCTCATCTCCTTCTTCCGCCCATGGGGAAATTCGACAGTTCCTGGGATGGCGGAACAGCGGGAGGAGCTTCCCGGCCATCCCAGGCTCCGCGAAGGAAATCTGCTGCGGGCGAATGTCACCAGGTGAAGCTCCTGTGGACTTTCGGCACTACGGGTGGCGGATGCAATCATACCAGGGCTAATCCACCGGATCCCATTTAAAACTCCGAAGTTAAACGTGCTTGGATGAGAGTAGTGCTAGGATGGGTGACCTCCTGGGAAGTCCTCATGTTGCATTCATCTTTTTTTTTTCCCTTTCTCTGCGATCGGATTCCTGAGTTGGCTACAGTTTGCTGTGGGGGCAGGGCAGCCCCTCCAGGTTTCCTGTGCGCAAGTGCAACGGATCCCATCAGTTAATGTGCAGTAGTGGGATCCGGGAAGTCCTCATCACACAGCCTTCTCCAAAATTCCGGGCACAAAACTCGGAATAGACTAATTTTGACCTTAATGCCAAAAGAAAATGTCGACGGAGCCGAAAAGCTGCGGGAAAATGGCATTGGAAGAAGCTCCTGTGGATTTTTGGCACCATAAGTGATGGATGTGATCATACCAGCACTAATGCACCGGATCCAATCAGAATTCTGAAGTTAAACGTGCTTGGGCGAGAGTAGTACTAGAATGGGTGACATCCTGGGAAGTCCTCGTGTTGCATTCAACGTTTTTTTCTCCTTTCTCTGCGATCGGATTCCTGAGTGGGCTGCAGTTTCCTGCGGGGGCAGGGCAGCCCCTCTGGGTTTCCTGTGTACAAGTGCAACGGATCCCATCAGTTAAATGTGCCGTAGTGGGATCCGGGAAGTCCTCATCACACACCTGCGGGGAAATTCGACCGTTCCTAGGATGGCAAAACCACGGGAGGAGCTTTCAGGCTGTCTTGGGCTCTGCGAAGGAAATCTGCTGCAGGCGGATGGCGCCGAGAGAAGTTCCTGGGGATTTCCGGCACTACGAGTGGCAGGTGCGATCATACCAGCACTAGTGCACCGGATCTCATTAGAACACCGAAGTAAAACGTGCTTGGGTGAGAGTAGTACTAGGAAGGGTGACCTCTAGGGAAGTCCTCGTGTTCCACCCCTCCTCCTTTTTCCTTTTTCTGCATTTGGATTCCTGGGTCAGCGGCAGTTTGCTGCGGGGGGATGGCAGCCCCTGGGGTTTTCCTGCACGTAAGTGCAACGGATCCCATCAGGGGGGAGGGCAGCCCCTGGGGGTTTCCTGCACGTAAGTGCAACAGATCCCATCAGTTAAATGTGCAGTACTTTGATCCGGGAAGTCCTCGTCTCGCACCCTTCTCCTAAATTCCTGGCAAGGAACTCGGAATGGACGAATTTTGATGAGAATGCCAAACGAAAATGTCTTTTATTTTTTCCTTTCTCTGCAATCGGATTCCTGAGTGGGCTGTAGTTTCCTGCGGGGGCAGGGCAGCCCCTCCCTGTTTCCTGTACGGAAGTGCAACGGATCCCATCGGTTAAATGTGCAGTAGTGGGATCCGGGAAGTCCTCATCACACAGCCTTCTCCAAAATTCCGGGCACAAAACTCGGAATAGACTAATTTTGACCTTAACGCCGAAAGATAATGTCGACGGAACCGAAAACGTGCAGGCAAATGGCATTGGAAGAAGCTCCTATAAATTTTTGGCGCCTTAAACAATGGATGCGACCATACCAGCACTAATGCACCGGATCCCATCAGAACTCCGAAGTTAAACGTGCTTGGGCAAGAGTAGTACTAGGATGGGTGACCTCCTGGGAAGTCCTCGTGTTGCATTCAACTTTTTTTTTTTTTCCTTTCTCTGCAATCGGATTGCTGTGTGCGCTGCAGTTTCCTGCGGGGGCAGGGCAGCCCCTCCCTGTTTCCTGTGCGGAAGTGCAACGGATCCCATCGGTTAAATGTGCAGCAGTGGGATCCGGGAAGTCCTCATCACACAGCCTTCTCCAAAATTCCGGGCACAAAACTCGGAATAGACTAATTTTGACCTTAATGCCGAAAGACAATGTCGACGGAACTGAAAACCTGCGGGCAAATGGCATTTGAAGAAGCTCCTATAAATTTTTGGCGCCATAAACAATGGATGCGACCATATCAGCACTAATGCACCGGATCCCATCAGAACTCCGAAGTTAAACGTGCTTGGGCGAGAGTAGTACTGGGATGGGTGACCTCCTGGGAAGTCCTCGTGTTGCATTCAACCTTTTTTTTTTTTTCCTCTCTCTGCAATCGGATTCCTGTGTGGGCTGCAGTTTCCTACGGGGGCAGGGCAGCCCCTCCCTGTTTCCTGTGCGCAAGTGCAACGGATACCAACGGTTAAATGTGAAGTAGTGGGATCCGGTAAGTCCTCATCACACAGCCTTCTCCAAAATTCCGGGCACAAAACTCGGAATAGACTAATTTTGTCCTTAATGCCGAAAGACAATGTCGACAGAGCCGAAAACTTGTGGGCAAATGGCATTGGAAGAAGCTCCTATAAATTTTTGGCGCCTTAAACAATCGTTGCGACCATACCAGCACTAATGCACCGGATCCCATCAGAACTCCGAAATTAAACGTGCTTGGGTGACAGTAGTATTAGGATGGGTAACCTCCTAGGAAGTCCTCGTGTTGCATTCAACTTTTTTTTTTTTTTCCTTTCTCTGCAATCGGATTCCTGTGTGGGCTGCAGTTTCCTGCGGCGGCAGGGCAGCCCCTCCCTGTTTCCTGTGCGCAAGTGCAACGGATATCATCGGTTAAATGTGCAGTAGTGGGATCCGGGAAGTCCTCATCACACAGCCTTCGCCAAAATTCCAGGCACAAAACTCAGAACAGACTAATTTTGACCTTAATGCCAAAAGAAAATGTCGACAGAACCGAAAAGCTGCGGGCAAATGGCATTGGAAGAAGCTCCTGTGGATTTTTCGTGCCATTCGTAATGGATGCGATCATACCAGCACTAATGCACCGGATCCCATCAGAACTCCGAAGTCAAACGTGCTTGGGCGAGAGTAGTACTAGGATGGGTGATCTCCTGGGAAGTCCTCGTTTTGCATTCAACTTTTTTTTTTTTCCTTTCTCTACGATCGGATTCCTAAGTGGGCTGCAGTTTCCTGCGGTGGCAGGGCAGCCCCTCCCTGTTTCCAGTGTGCAAGTGCAATGGATCCCATCGGTTAAATGTGCAGTAGTGGGATCCGGGAAGTTCTCATCACACAGCCTTCTCCAAAATTCCGGGCGCAAAACTCGGAATAGACTAATTTTGACCTTAATGCCGAAAGACAATGTCGACGGAGCCAAAAAACTGCGGGCAAATGGCATTGGAAGAAGCTCCTATGGATTTTTGGCGCCATAAGTAATGTATGCGATCATACCAGCACTAATGCACCGGATCCCATCAGAACTCCGAAGTTAAACGTGCTTGGGCGAGAGTAGTACTAGGATGGGTGACCTCCTGGGAAGTCCTCATGTTGCATTCAACTCTTTTATTTTTTCCTTTCTCTGCAATCGGATTCCTGAGTGGGCTGTAGTTTCCTGCGGGGGCAGGGCAGCCCCTCCCTGTTTCCTGTACGGAAGTGCAACGGATCCCATCGGTTAAATGTGCAGTAGTGGGATCCGGGAAGTCCTCATCACACAGCCTTCTCCAAAATTCCGGGCACAAAAATCGGAATAGACTAATTTTGACCTTAATGCCAAAAGATAATGTCGACGGAACCGAAAACCTGCAGGCAAATGGCATTGGAAGAAGCTCCTATAAATTTTTGGCGCCTTAAACAATGGATGCGACCATACCAGCACTAATGCACCGGATCCCATCAGAACTCCGAAGTTAAACGTGCTTGGGCGAGAGTAGTACTAGGATGGGTGACCTCCTGGGAAGTCCTCGTGTTGCATTCAACTTTTTTTTTTTTTTCCTTTCTCAGCAATCGGATTGCTGTGTGCGCTGCAGTTTCCTGCGGGGGCAGGGCAGCCCCTCCCTGTTTCCTGTGCGGAAGTGCAACGGATCCCATCGGTTAAATGTGCAGCAGTGGTATCCGGGAAGTCCTCATCACACAGCCTTCTCCAAAATTCTGGGCACAAAACTCGGAATAGACTAATTTTGACCTTAATGCCGAAAGACAATGTCGACGGAACCGAAAACCTGCTGGCAAATGGCATAGGAAGAAGCTCCTATAAATTTTTGGCGCCATAAACAATGGATGGGACCATACCAGCACTAATGCACCGGATCCCATCAGAACTCCGAAGTTAAACGTGCTTGGGCGAGAGTAGTACTGGGATGGGTGACCTCCTGGGAATTGCTCGTGTTGCATTCAACCTTTTTTTTTTTTCCTCTCTCTGCAATCGGATTCCTGTGTGGGCTGCAGTTTCCTGCGGGGGCAGGGCAGCCCCTCCCTATTTCCTGTGCGCAAGTGCAACGGATCCCAATGGTTAAATGTGAAGTAGTGGGATCCGGGAAGTCCTCATCACACAGCCTTCTCCAAAATTCCGGGCACAAAACTCGGGATAGACTAATTTTGACCTTAATGCCGAAAGACAATGTCGATGGACCTTAATGCCGAAAGACAATGTCGACGGAACCGAAAACCTGCAGGCAAATGGCATTGGAAGAAGCTCCGATAAATTTTTGGCGCCTTAAACAATGGATGCGACCATACCAGCACTAATGCACCGGATCCCATCAGAACTCCGAAGTTAAACGTGCTTGGGCGAGAGTAGTCGTACTAGGATGGGTGACCTCCTGGGAAGTCCTCGTGTTGCATTCAACTTTTTTTTTTTTTCCTTTCTCTGCAATCGGATTGCTGTGTGCGCTGCAGTTTCCTGCGGGGGCAGGGCAGCCCCTCCCTGTTTCCTGTGCGGAAGTGCAACGGGTCCCATCGGTTAAATGTGCAGCAGTGGGATCCGGGAAGTCCTCATCACACAGCCTTCTCCAAAATTCCGGGCACAACAATCGGAACAGACTAATTTTGACCTCAATGCCAAGAGAAAATGTCGACGGAGCCGAAAACCTGCGGGCGAATGGCAATGGAAGAAGCTCCTATGGATTTTCGGCGCTGCAAGTGACCGTTGCGATCATACCAACACTAATGCACCGGATCCCATCAGAACTCCGAAGTTAAATGTGTTTGGGCGAGAGTAGTACTAGGATGGGTGACCTCCTGGGAAGTCCTCGTGTTGTATTCAACTTCTTTTTTTTTTTTGCTTTCTCTGCGATCGGATTCCTGTGTGGGCTGCAGTATCCTGCAGGGGCAGGGCAGCACCTCCCTGTTTCCTCTGCGCAAGTGCAATGGATCCCATTGGTTAAATGTGCAGTGGTGGGATCCGGGAAGTCCTCATCACACAGCCTTCTCCAAAATTCCGGGCGCAAAACTCGGAATAGACTAATTTTGACCTTAATGCCGAAAGACAATGTCGACGGAGCCGAAAAACTGCGGGCAAATGGCATTGGAAGAAGCTCCTATGGATTTTTGGCGCCATAAGTAATGTATGCGATCATAGCAGCACTAATGCACCGGATCCCATCAGAACTCCGAAGTTAAACGTGCTTGGGCGAGAGTAGTACTAGGATGGGTGACCTCCTGGGAAGTCCTCGTGTTGCATTCAACTCTTTTATTTTTTCCTTTCTCTGCAATCGGATTCCTGAGTGGGCTGTAGTTTCCTGCGGGGGCAGGGCAGCCCCTCCCTGTTTCTTGTACGGAAGTGCAACGGATCCCATCGGTTAAATGTGCAGCAGTGGGATCCGGGAAGTCCTCATCACACAGCCTTCTCCCAAATTCCGGGCACAAAACTCGGAGTAGACTAATTTTCACCTTAATGCCAAAAGATAATGTCGACGGAACCGAAAACCTGCAGGCAAATGGCATTGGAAGAAGCTCCTATAAATTTTTGGCGCCTTAAACAATTTATGCGACCATACCAGCACTAATGCACCGGATCCCATCAGAACTCCGAAGTTAAACGTGCTTGGGCGAGAGTAGTACTAGGATGGGTGACCTCCTGGGAAGTCCTCGTGTTGCATTCAACTTTTTTTTTTTCCTTTCTCTGCAATCGGATTTCTGTGCGCGCTGCAGTTTCCTGCGGGGGCAGGGCAGCCCCTCCCTGTTTCCTGTGCGGAAGTGCAACGGATCCCATCGGTTAAATGTGCAGCAGTGGGATCCGGGAAGTCCTCATCACACAGCCTTCTACAAAATTCCGGGCACAAAACTCGGAATAGACTAATTTTGACCTTAATGCCGAAAGACAATGTCGACGGAACCGAAAACCTGCGGGCAAATGGCATTGGAAGAAGCTCCTATAAATTTTTGGCGCCATAAACAACGGATGCGACCATACCAGCACTAATGCACCGGATCCCATCAGAACTCCGAAGTTAAACGTGTTTGGGCGAGAGTTGTACTGGGATGGGTGACCTCCTGGGAAGTCCTCGTGTTGCATTCAAATTTTTTTTTTTTTCCTCTCTCTGCAATCGGATTCCTGTGTGGGCTGCAGTTTCCTGCGGGGGCAGGGCAGCCCTCCCTGTTTCCTGTGCGCAAGTGCAACGGATCCCAATGGTTAAATGTGAAGTAGTGGGATCCGGTAAGTCCTCATCACACAGCCTTCTCCAAAATTCCGGGCACAAAACTCGAAATAGACTAATTTTGACCTTAATGCCGAAAGACAATGTCGACAGAGCCGAAAACTTGTGGGCAAATGGCATTGGAAGAAGCTCCTATAAATTTTTGGCGCCTTTAACAATGGATGCGACCATACCAGCACTAATGCACCGGATCCCATCAGAACTCCGAAATTAAACGTGCTTCGGTGACAGTAGTATTAGGATGGGTGACCTCCTAGGAAGTCCTTGTGTTGCATTCAACTTTTTTTTTTTTTTCCTTTCTCTGCAATCGGATTCCTGTGTTGGCTGCAGTTTCCTGCGGGGGCAGGGCAGCCCCTCCCTGTTTCCTGTGCGCAAGTGCAACGGATCTCATCGGTTAAATGTGCAGTAGTGGGATCCGGGAAGTCCTCATCACACAGCCTTCTCCAAAATTCCAGGCACAAAACTCAGAACAGACTAATTTTGACCTTAATGCCAAAAGAAAATGTCGACAGAACCGAAAAGCTGCGGGGAAATGGCATTGGAGGAAGCTCCTATGGACTTTTTGCGCCATTTGTAATGGATGCGATCATACCAGCACTAATGCCCCGGATCCCATCAGAACTCTGAAGTTAAACGTGCTTGGGTGAGAGAAGTACTAGGATGGGTGACCTCCTGGGAAGTCCTCGTCTTGCATTCAACTTTTTTTTTTCCTTTCTCTGCGATCGGATTCCTGAGTGGGCTGCAGTTTCCTGCAGTGGCAGGGCAGCCCCTCCCTGTTTCCTGTGCGCATGTGCAATGGATCCCATCGGTTAAATGTGTAGTAGTGGGATCCGGGAAGTTCTCATCACACAGCCTTCTCCAAAATTCCGGGCGCAAAACTCGGAATAGACTAATTTTGACAATAATGCCGAAAGACAATGTCGACGGAGCCGAAAAACTGCGGGCAAATGGCATTGGAAGAAGCTCCTATGGATTTTTGGCGCCATAAGTAATGGATGCGATCATACCAGCACTAATGCACCGGATCCCATCAGAACTCCAAAGTTAAACGTGCTTGGGCGAGAGTAGTACTGGGATGGGTGACCTCCTGGGAAGTCTTCGTGTTGCATTCAACTTTTTTTTTTTTCCTTTCTCTGCGATCGGATTCCTGAGTGGGCTGCAGTTTCCTGCGGTGGCAGGGCAGCCCCTCCCTGTTTCCTGTGCGCAAGTGCAATGGATCCCATCGGTTAAATGTGCAGTAGTGGGATCCGGGAAGTTCTCGTCACACAACCTTCTCCAAAATTCCGGGCGCAAAACTCGGAATAGACTAATTTTGACCTTAATTCCGAAAGACAATGTCGACGGAGCCGAAAAACTGCGGGCAAATGGCATTGGAAGAAGCTCCTATGGATTTTTCGCGCCATTTGTAATGGATGCGATCATACCAGCTCTAATGCACCGGATCCCATCAGAACTCCGAAGTTGAACGTGATTGGGCGAGAGTAGTACTAGGATGGGTGACCTCCTGGGAAGTCCTCGTGTTGCATTCAACTTTTTTATTTTTTCCTTTCTCTGCTATCGGATTCCTGAGTGGGCCGCAGTTTCTTGCGGGGGCAGGGCAGCCCCTCCCTATTTCCTGTGCGCAAGTGCAACGGATCCCATCGGTGAAATGTGCAGTTGTGGGATCCGGGAAATCCTCATGACACAGCCTTCTCCAAAATTTCGGGCACAAAACTCGGAATAGACTAATTTTGACCTTAATGCCGAAAGACAATGTCGACGAAGCCGAAAACCTGCGGGCAAATGGCATTGGAAGAAGCTCCTATGGATTTTTGGCGCCATAAGTAAGGGATGCGATCATACCAGCACTAATGCACCGGATCCCATCAGAACTCCGAAGTTGAACGTGATTGGGCGAGAGTAGTACTAGGATGGGTGACCTCCTGGGAAGTCCTCGTGTTGCATTCAACTTTTTTTTTTTTGCTTTCTCTGCAATCGGATTCCTGAGTGGGCTGCAGTTTCCTGCAGGGGCAGGGCAGCCCCTCCCTGTTTCCTGTGCGGAAGTGCAACGGATCCCATTGGTTAAATGTGCAGCAGTGGGATCCGGGAAGTCCTCATCACACAGCCTTCTCCAAAATTCTGGGCACAAATCTCGGAATAGACTAATTTTGACCTTAATGCCGAAAGACAATGTCGACGGAACTGAAAACCTGCGGGCAAATGGCATTGGAAGAAGCTCCTATAAATTTTTTGCGCCATAAACAATGGATGCGACCATACCAGCACTAATGCACCGGATCCCATCAGAACTCCGAAGTTAAACGTGCTTGGGCGAGAGTAGTACTGGGATGGGTGACCTCCTGGGAAGTCCTCGTGTTGCATTCAACTTTTTTTTTTTCCTCTCTCTGCAATCGGATTCCTGTGTGGGCTGCAGTTTCCTGCGGGGGCAGGGCAGCCCATCCCTGTTTCCTGTGCGCAAGTGCAACAGATCCCAACGGTTAAATGTGAAGTAGTGGGATCCGGTAAGTCCTCATCACACAGCCTTCTCCAAAATTCCGGGCACAAAACTCGGAATAGACTAATTTTGATCTTAATGCCGAAAGACAATGTCGACGGAGCCGAAAACCTGCGGGCAAATGGCATTGGAAGAAGCTCCTATGGATTTTTGGCGCCATAAGTAATGGATGCGATCATACCAGCACTAATGCACCGGATCCCATCAGTACTCCGAAGTTAAACGTGCTTGGGCGAGAGTAGTACTAGGATGGGTGACCTCCTGGGAAGTCCTCGTGTTGCATTCAACTTTTTTATTTTTTCCTTTCTCTGCTATCGGATTCCTGTGTGGGCTGCAGTTTCCTGCGTGGGCACGGCAAGCCCCTCCCGTTTCCCGTGCACAAGTGCAACGGATCCCATCGGTTAAATGTGCACCCTTCTCCAAAATTCTGGGCACGGAACTCAAAATGGACGAATTATGACCAGAATGCCGAATGACAATGTCAACGGAGCCAAAAACCTGCTGAAGCGGGAGAGTGACGAATGAACGGGCGAGTTTTCGCAAGCAATGCTGAACCGGCAATCTTCGGGGAGCCTTGGAAGCACCCAAACAGCCGAATTTTGACCCGAGCGAAGGGGCCAATGGAGTAGGAATGAGCTTTCCATCGGTGACGGGATTCATGGGTCCACATGTGTCAAAAGTTGCGACGGTTTATGTTCTCGGGGGGCTGTGTGCCACTCCCTCTTGGCTCCTTCTTCCGCCCACAAGGAAATTCGATAGTTCCTGGATAGTGGAACCGAGGGAGGATCTTCCAGGTCGTCTCAGGCTCCACGAAGGAAATGTTTGGGCAAATGGCACCGGGAGAAGCTCCTATGGATTTTCGGCGCTACAAGTGACGGATGCGATCATACCAACACTATTGCACCGGATCCCATCAGAACTACAAAGTTAAACACGTTTGTGCGAGACTAGTACTAGGATGGGTGACCTCCTAGGAAGTCCTCATGTTGCATTCAACTTTTCTATTCTTCATTTCTTTGTGCTCGGATTCCCGGGTCGGCGGCAGTTTGCTGCGGGGACATGGCCGCCCCTCGGGGCTGCCTGCAAACAAGTGCAATGGATCCCATGAGTCAAATGTGCAGTACTGCATTTCTATGTGCTTGGATTCCCGGGTCGGTGGCAGTTTTCTGCGGGGGCAGGGCAGCCCCTCGAGGCTTCCTGCATGCAAGTGCAATGGATCCCATCAGTCAAACATGCAGTACTGGGATCCGAGAAGTCCTCGTCTCCCACCCTTCAGTTAAATGTGCAGTACTGGGATCCGGGAAGTCCTCCTCTCGGACCCTTCACCAAAATTCTGGGCACAGAACTTGGAAGGGATGAATTTTCACCTGAATGCTAAATGACAATGTCGACAGAGCCCAAAACCTGCTGAAGCAGGAGAGTGATGAAAAAACGGGTGTGTTTTGGCAAAGAATGCTTAATGGCAATCTTGGGGAAGCCTCGAAAGGACTGAAACAGCCAAATTTTGACCCGACCGACGGGGCCAATGGAGAGCAGCTCGACTGGCAGCCCTATGGAGATAGGATCGAGTGGTGATGGAACTCTTTGGTCCACACGTGTCAAAAGTTGCGACGGTTTTATGTTTTCATGGGGCTGTGCGCCACTCCTTCTCGTCTTCTTCTTCCGCCCATGGGGAAATTCGACCATTCCTGGGACGCAGAACCGAGGGAGGATCTTTCAAGGCTGTCCCAGGGCTCCGCGATGGAAATCTGCTGTGGGCGAATGGCACCGAGAGAAGCTACTATGGATTTTCGATGCTACAAGTGATAGATGCGATCATACCAGCACTAATGCACCGGATCCCATCAGAACTTCGAAGTTAAACAAGTTTGGGTGAGAGTAGTACTAGAATGGGTGACCTCTTGGCAAGTACTCGTGTTGCACCAACTTTTTTTTTATTCCTTTCTCTGCGATCGGATTCATGGGTTGCTGCAGTTGCTGCTGGGGGCAGGGCAGCCCCTCAGGGTTTCTTGTGCGCAAGTGCAACGGATCCCATCAGTTAAATGTGCAGTACTGGGATCGGGAAGTGCTCGTCACACAACCCTTCTCCAAATTTCGGGCACAAAACTCGGAACAGAATAATTTACCTGAATGCCCAAAGACAATGTCGACGGAGCCGAAACCTGCTGAAGTGGGATAGAGACAAAAGAACGGGTGAGTTTTTCGCAAGCAATGCTGAACAGCAATCTTGGGGAAGCCTCGGAGGCACTAAAACAGCCAAATTTTGACCCGAGTGACAGGGCCAATGGAGAGCAGCTCTATTGGCAGCCCGAATGGAGCTCGGATCGAGCGGATGACGGGACTTTTTGGTCCATGTGCTTCAAAAGTTACGACGGTTTAACATTCTCGGGGCGCTGCGCCTCTCTTTCCTTCCTTCTGTCCGCTGGGGACATTCGATAGTTCCTGGTATGGCAGAACCGCGAGAGGAGCTTCCGGGCTGTCTCGGGCTCCGCAAAGGAAATCTGCTGTGAGCGGACAAAACCAGGAGAAGCTCCTGAGGATTTCCAGCACTGCGGGTGGCAGATGTTATCGTACCATCAATAATGCACCGAATCTCACCAGAACTCTGAAGTTAAATGTGCTTGCGCGAGAGTAGTATAGGATCCATCCTCTTTTTACTTTCTTTGTGTTCGGATTCCTGGGTCGGCTTCAGTTTGCTGCGGGGGCAGGGCAGCCCCTCCAGGTTTCCTGTACGCAAGTGCAACGGATCCCATCAGTTAAATGTGGCAGTACTGGGATTTGGGAAGTCCTCGTCATGCACCCTTCTCCAAAATTCCGGGCACGGAGCTGAGAACAGACTAATTTTGACCATAATGCCAAATGACAATGTCGACGGAGCTGAAAACCTGCTGAAGTGGGAGAGAGACGAAAGAATGGGCGAGTTTTTGCAAGCAACTGCTGAACGGAAAACTTGGGGAAGCCTCAGAGGCACTAAAACAGCTGAATTTTGACCCGAGCGACAGGGCTAATGGAGAGCAGCTAGGTTGGCAACCTGATGGAGCTCAGATCGAGCGGTGACGGAACTTTTCAGTCCACGCACGTCAAAAGTTGCGACAGTTTATCGTTCTTGGGGCTGTGTGCCTCTCCTTCTTCACTCCTTCTTCTGCCGGTGGGGAAATTCGATAGTTCCTGGGACGGCGGAACTGCGAGAGGAGCTTCCAGGCCATCTCGGGCTCCGTGAAGGAAATCTGTAGTGGGCGGATGGCACCGGGAGAAGCTCCTGAGGATTTCCAGCGCTGCAGGTGACGAGTGCAATCATACCATCAATAATGCACTGGATCTCATCAGAACACCGAAGTTAAACGTGCTTGCACGAGAGTAGTACTAGGATGTGTGACCACCTGGGAAGTCCTCATGTTGAATCCATCCTTCTTTTTACTTTCTTTGCATTCAGATTCCTGGGGCAGTGGACCTCTCCTTCTCGGCTACTTCTTCCACCCGCGGGGAAATTCGACCGTTCCCGGGACGGCAAAACCATGGGAGGAGCTTTCAGGCCGTCTTGGGCTCTGCGAAGGAAATCTGCTGCAGGCAGATGGCGCCGGGAGAAGTTCCTGGCGATTTCTGGTGCTACAAGTGGCAGGTGCGATCATACCAGCACTAGTGCACCGGATCTCATTAGAACACCGAAGTGAAACGTGCTTGGGTGAGAGTAGTACAAGGAAGGGTGACCTCTAGGGAAGTCCTCGTGTTCCACCCCTCCTTCTTTTTCCTTTTTCTGCGTTCGGATTCCTGGGTCAGTGGCAGTTTGCTGCAGGGGGAGGGCAGCCCCACGGGGTTTCCTGCGCGCAAGAGCAATGGATCCCATCAGTTAAATGTGCAGTACTGGGATCTCGGGAAGTCCTCGTCTTGCACCCTTCTCCTAAATTTCTGGCACGAAACTTGGAATGGACGAATTTTGACCAGAATGCCCGAACGACAATGTCGACGGAGCCCAGAACATGCTGAAGCGGGAGAGAGATGAAAGAATGGGCTAGTTTTTGCAAACAATGCTGAACGGCAATCTTGGGGAAGCCTCTTGCAAGCATTGAAGCAACCCAATTTTGACCCGAGCAATGGGGCCAATGGAGCTCAGAACGAGGTTGCATCGAGCAGCGATGGACTCGTGGGTCCAGGCACATCAAAAGTTATGATGGTTTATGTTCTCGGGGGCTGTGCGCCTCTCCCTCTCGGCTCTTTCTTCTGTCTGCAGGGAAATTTGACTGTTCTGGGACGACGGAACCGCGGGAGGAGCTCCCGGGCTCTGCGAAGGAAATCTCCTGTGGATGGACAGCACCAGGAGAAGCTCCTGGGAATTTCTGATGCTGAGGGTGGTGGGTGCAATCATACCAGCACTAATGCACCGGATCCTATAGGAACTTCAAAGTTATAAGTGCTTGGGCGAAGGTAGTGCTAGGATGGGTGACCTCGTTGGAAGTCCTCGTGTTGCACATCTCCATCTTTCCATTGGTTAAATGCACAGTACTGGGATCCAAGAAGTCCTTGTCTCACACCTTTCTCCTAAATTCTTGGGACGGAACTCGGGATGGATGATTTTGACCGGAATGCCGAGCGACAAAGTCGACAGAGCCCAAAACCTGCTGAAATGGAAGAGAGATGAAAGAACAGGGGAATTTTTGCAAACAATGCCAGACGGCAATCTTGGGGAAGTCTCAAAAGCACTAAAACAGCCAAATTTTAACCCAAGCGATAGGGCCAATGGAGCTAGGAACGAGCCTTCCATCGAGTGGTGACGGGACTCGTGGGTCCACGTTGTCACTGACTTGGCCTTGATCAACCAACGACCCGCACAGCACTAGCATTCACTTGACTCAAATGCTAGTTTAGCCTTCTCCGAGAGCTAGAATGCTACTAGCGGAAGATAGAAAAGAAGCACACAAAGTAGACAAGAGATATGGAGAACTTGGAGAATGTAACTACACTATTGCTTGGATTGTTCTTGGATGCTTTACAAGTGAGGTCCCTAAGGCTATATATAGTTGTCCACCTCCTCAACGGAGGGTCAAGATCTATTTAATCTAACGGTCCCTATCCTCCTTCTAGAGTATTCTACCTAACTCTACGTTCTTCAAGAAGATAAAAGAGTTATCTACAAGATTCTAGAGGCTTCCACCTAATTCTGGAATTTTGGGGTGGTGGCTGGAATAAGCCTCTTTAAATAGTTCAAATTTGGGCAGAATCACGCGGCGCATGACATTCTCCCCCACTCAATCTGGCGACGCCCTCGTCGCGTCCCTCTTGTATTTCTCGATCACATCCACGTTGTTCCATAAAGTTAGCTCGTGTTCCCAACTTGCCTCGCTATCAGGCAACCCCTTCCATTTAACAAAGTACTCAACATAACTTGGATGGGTGCCTCTCCTTGGAATGACACGATGCGCCAATATTTCTTCCACGTCACGATCCGGCATGGTTGTTATGGCCGTAGGGGCCCTCTTTGACTTGCCCCGACTCGGCTCCTCCTCATCAGGATGGTAAGGCTTTAGCAAGCTTACGTGGAATACTGGATGCATCTCGAGGTGTGATGGTAAAGTTAATCGGTAGGCTAGCTTGCCAATCCTTTTCTCTACTGGGAAGGGTCCCTCATAGCGCCTTACTAGACCCTTATGCACCTTGGCAAACCTTCGGGTTTGATGGGGAAGGAGTTTCACCATCACCAAATCTCCTTCCTCAAATTCCAAGTGTCTCCTCTTGGCATCGGCCCATTTCTTCATTCGCCTGGTAGCCTTAACCAAGTGTGCCTGTGCCATGTCGGACTTCTCATGCCAACCCTTGGCAAACTTGAATGCAGCAGGACTAGGCCCTCTGTAGCCAACCGCCGATGTGTGTGGAGTCAATGGTTGTAGTCCCATGGCCACCTCGAACGGACTCGCCCCAGTCGACTCGCTTTTTGTAGGTTGTATGAGAATTGGGCTATGTCAAGCAACTTAGCCCAATCACTCTGGTTGGCACTTACATAATGCCTTAAGAACAGCTCCAACAAGGCATTCACCCTCTCTGTTTGGCCATCAGTTTGGGGATGAAAGCTTGTGGAGAAGTTGAGCTCCGATCCCATCAACTTGAATAGCTCCATCCAGAATCTCCCGGTGAAGCGAGTGTCTCTGTCACTGACACTCGTCTTCGGGATGCCCCAATACTTCGCCACATACTTCAAAAATAGGCGTGCTGCATCTTGGAACATCCACCTTTGAAGAAGCATTCATCTTCTTTTTTCCTTTCTTTGCGATCGGATTCCTGAGTCGGCTGCAGTTTGCTGCGGGGGCAGGGCAGCCCCTCCGGGTTTCCTTTGCACAAGTGCAACGGATCCCATCAGTTAATTGTGCAGTAGTGGGATCCGGAAGTCCTCATCACACACCCTTCTCCAAAATTCCGGGTACAAAACTTGGACCAGACTAATTTTGACCTTAATGCCAAAAGGCAATGTCGACGGAGCCAAAAACATGCGGGCGAATGGCACTGGGAGAAGCTCCTATGGATTTTCGGCACTATCGGTGATGGATGGGATCATACCAGCACTAATGCATCGGATCCCATCAGAGATCCGAAAGTTAAACATGCTTGGGCGAGAGTAGCACTAGGATGGGTGACCTCCTGGGCATTCCTTGTTTTGCATTCATCTTTTTCTTTTCCTTTCTCTGTGATCGGATTCCTGAGTTGGCTGCAGTTTGCTGCGGGTGCAGGGCAGCCCCTCCGGGTTTCCTGTGCCAAGTGCAATGGATCCCATCAGTTAAATGTGCAGTAGTGGGATCCGGGAAGTCCTCATCACACAGCTTTCTCCAAAATGCCGGGCACAAAACTCGGAACAGACTAATTTTGACCTTAATGCCAAAAGAAATTGTCGACGGAGCTGAAAACCTGCGGGCAAATGGCATCGGAAGAAGCTCCTACGGATTTTTGGCGCCATAAGTGACGGATGCGATCATACTAGCACTAATGCAACGGATCCCATCAGAAATCCGAAATTAAACGTGCTTGGGTGAGAGTAGTACTAGGATGGGTGACCTCCTGGGAAGTCCTCGTGTTGCATTCAACTTTTTTTTTTTTTTCCTTTCTCTCCGATCGGATTCCTGAGTGGGCTGCAGTTTCCTGCGGGGGCAGGGCAGCGCATCCCTGTTTCCTGTGCGCAAGTGCAACGGATCTCATCGGTTAAATGTGCAGCAGTGGGATCCGGGAAGTCCTCATCCCACAGCCTTCTCCAAAATTCCAGGCACAAAACTCGGAAGAGACTAATTTTGACCTTAATGCCGAAAGACAATGTCGACGGAACCGAAAAGCTGCCGGCAGATGGCATTGGAAGAAGCTCCTATGGATTTTTGGCGCCATAAATAATGGATGCGATCATACCAGCACTAATGCACCGGATCCCATCAGAACTCCGAAGTTAAACGTGCTTGGGCGAGAGTAGTACTAGGATGGGTGACCTCCTGGGAAGTCCTCGTGTTGCATTCAACTTTTTTTTTTTTTTCCTTTCTCTGCAATCGGATTCCTGAGTGGGCTGCAGTTTCCTGCGGGGGCAGGGCAGCCCCTCCCTGTTTCCTGTGCGCAAGTGCAACGGATCTCATCGGTTAAATGTGCAGCAGTGGGATCCGGGAAGTCCTCATCCCACAGCCTTCTCCAAAATTCCAGGCACAAAACTCGGAATAGACTAATTTTGACCTTAATGCCGAAAGACAATGTCGACGGAACCGAAAAAGCTGCGGGCAAATGGCATTGGAAGAAGCTCCTATGGATTTTTGGCGCCATAAGTAATGGATGCGATCATACCAGCACTAATGCACCGGATCCCATCAGAACTCCGAAGTTAAACGTGCTTGGGCGAGAGTAGTACTAGGATGGGTGACCTCCTGGGAAGTCCTCGTGTTGCATTCAACTTTTTTATTTTTTCCTTTCTCTGCAATTGGATTCCTGAGTGGGCTGCAGTTTCCTGCGGGGGCAGGGCAGCCCCTCCCTGTTTCCTGTGCGCAAGTGCAACGGATCTCATCGGTTAAATGTGCAGTAGTGGGATCCGGGAAGTCCTCATCACACAGCCTTCTCCAAAATTCCAGGCACAAAACTCGGAAGAGACTAATTTTGACCTTAATGCCGAAAGACAATGTCGACGGAACCGAAAAGCTGCGGGCAGATGGCATTGGAAGAAGCTCCTATGGATTTTTGGCGCCATAAGTAATGGATGCGATCATACCAGCACTAATGCACCGGATCCCATCAGAACTCCGAAGTTAAACGTGCTTGGGCGAGAGTAGTACTAGGATGGGTGACCTCCTGGGAAGTCCTCGTGTTGCATTCAACTTTTTTATTTTTTCCTTTCTCTGCAATCGGATTCCTGAGTGGGCTGCAGTTTCCTGCGGGGGCAGGGCAGCCCCTCCCTGTTTCCTGTGCGCAAGTGCAACGGATCTCATCGGTTAAATGTGCAGTAGTGGGATCCGGGAAGTCCTCATCACACAGCCTTCTCCAAAATTCCAGGCACAAAACTCGGAACAGACAAATTTTGACCTTAATGCCGAAAGACAATGTCGACGAAGCCGAAAAGCTGCGGGCAAATGGCATTGGAAGAAGCTCCTATGGATTTTTGGCGCCATAAGTAACGGATGTGATCATACCAGCACTAATGCACCGGATCCCATCAGAACTCCGAAGTTAAACGTGCTTGGGCGAGAGTAGTACTAGGATGGGTGACCTCCTGGGAAGTCATCGTGTTGCATTCAATTTTTTTATTTTTTCCTTTCTCTGCAATCGGATTCCTGAGTGGGCTGCAGTTTCCTGCGGGGGCAGG